>JANHGL010006128.1:6264-58096 GCA_024611195.1 Ceyx melanurus | reverse complement strand
CTTTTCTTTTCTTTTCTTTTCTTTTCTTTTCTTTTCTTTTCTTTTCTTTTCTTTTCTTTTCTTTTTTCTTTTATTTTTTCTTTTTTAAAGCAAAAAAAAAAAAAACCTCTTAATCTTTTCAAGAAAATTAGGTTCCAATTGCTACATGGGTTTCCAAGTAATTTCCTTCTCTTGCACAAGTAGGTGATGCCCTAATAATACCTCTAATGCTCAAAGAAACTGGGAACTGGCAAACCCACTGCTACTAGCAGTGACTGGAGTTGTAAGGGGTTTGAATATGTGTGAGGAGCCTGAAGGAAATCAAGTGAGAGGCCAGAACTTTGGATGTTGGAGATACAAATGCTTCTTTTTTTTTTTTTTGCTGGTGCTCCCACGGCTCTGCTTCCCTGTGAAGCAAGAACGCAACATTCAAAGGAGAAAAAAAAAAAATCTTCAAAAGAGGCAGAGGCAGACAGTGGACTGAAACCTGAAAGGAAAACATAATGGAAAAGGAAAAGCTGGCATAGAGCCTGTTTCCAACAGAAGGGTTTCACAAGCAGTCATCCAGGCTGCCCCTTGCCTCACTTGTTTTCCTGACTTGCTTCCACCCTTGTAGGGCCTGATTTGCAAAACAGCAGTCTGCAAAAGGCTGTGCAGAGAATCTAACTTGCATTTCTGATTGCTGGAAATGCCAGATTTTTAGGGTATTCACAGCAATCAAGCATTTAACTGAGCCCTGCTGTTGTACATGAACTTTTGAGTGCAATCCTGAGCAGATGTCAATGGGTTTAGTACATGACTGATTCTTAAAAAGGATTTGACAAGTTAAGATTTAACCTCTGCTTCCATGTCCATAGGCTGTGAGAGCAGAGGGGTTATTTTTGGAATGGCCCTAGCACACCCTCTTACTGTGAACAAAGGTTTAATGCATGGATGTTTAGTTGGCACAAACTTCTACCAGACTTCACACTGTCCTCTTACTAACATGCAAATTTTTTTAATGGACAACCCAGTTATAAATATATATAATCTTTGTAACATAAATGCACCAGGAAAAAAATTTCACAGCTTGAGGAGTGTCTACAAGGTATAACATCATACCCCATAGGTCTTATTTGGAGGTAACTTGATGTTTTTCTGCAGCTATAATTGCCTCATGCCAGAGACATGTACCCTCATGAGTTTTGAGCTGGAAATGTTACCGACTTAAAGGAGACCAGGATCAAGTCAGAAAAAAAAAGATTCTCTAAAAAGCCTGAAAATGCAGCCATGTTTCCACAGCTCTCCTAGCAGAATGGCACAGTTACTGGAAAGTAAATTATTTCACTGCACAGCTACTGGAAGTCACAGAGAAGACCCCATGAGTTTCACTGAAGTCAAAACTGCAAAAAGACAATAAAAATAATTCCTCATTCCCACTGGGTAACTGCATTTGCATTCAAATTCCTTTGCTCCTGATGAGCAATACCTCTGTTTGGAAAAGGAAGATACTATACAGAATTCAGTTAGTAACAATGCCAGAGCATGGTCCCTTGTGAATGCAAATGAATATCTGTTGAAAATAGGAAAAGGTTTTCAGTATAATATCCTGAAAACAATTGCTGCAAACAGATACATAGTGAACAAAAATGTCATGCAGGTGCTGCCTGATCCTGAAGGTACACCTGGGATTCCTGAATGATAGTGCATAGTATGCTTCCCTCTTGCCCAAAGCTGGTAACCATACGCCTTTGGTATATATAGCTTTACTGCCCCTATACTTGAGTATTTTTTGCATATTTAAATATAATGAAAAATGCAGTGTAATGCTTAAAAAAAAATTTCTTTTATCATGATAAATAGCCCAGCTGTCAAAGTGGTCCAAGAGGGCAAAGAAAGAGTGCCCTCCAGGATAAGAAGAAAATGCAAGACCTTCCAGATTCCTCAGTTTTATACCCAATATGACATATATGGGATGGAATCCCTTGTTGGTCTGTTTGGGGTCACCTGTCTGCTCCTCACTGCAGGTGTGGCCTTTCACTTTCTGCACCCCCAGTGTAGTATACAAGATCCAGCAGTGGCCTTGCTCTGCACACCAACCTTTGGTACTAACTCTAAACATCACTGACAGAAGCAGACACTGCCTCGGAAAATACTCCGCTTCAGAAACTTCACAAAGTGCAGTTAGTTAGAAGAATTGAGCTGGAAAGTAAAATCACTGAACAGAATTAGTTCTGTTCTCACTCAGACCAGGACAGCCTACTGAATCATCAAACAGTTGTCCTATGTAGTCCAAGAAAAAAAACCCTATAAACCAAGGATTTAGGAATCAAAGTTTCTATCTAGTTTTTGACACCCCCATCTGATTTACGTCTTTATGTACCTGAAACAGGGAATCTAAGTAATTGCTGTTAATATACACAGGACACTTTTGGGTTCTGGTCTTCAGAGATACTGTCTCTTCCTTAAGGAGAAGAACCCACAACATGACTCTTCAGTATATATATGGACAGTGCTTATCAGCGTGGGATGAAGAACATTAACATGGAGTTGCAGGACACTTGCAAAACAAAAAAGAATATTGGGAAGATAATATGCAGAAGCAAAAACACTTTTCTTTTTTTAATGTAAGCTTTCCACCAGTACTTTTTTTTCCATAAACAGTCCTATAAATAAAATCAGCTTTTTCACTTTCAAGTGTAGATAAAAAAGACTATCATTAAACTTCTTTTCCAAAGCTTGAGAGACATTCAGTGAGCTCTCTAGAGAAGAGAACTTACTACTTTTTATGTTTGCTGCTTAATCTACTCCATAATATAAAATGGGTGCCAAGTTGTACATATGGAAAACCTGATTAAGATAGGATAAGCCTCTTTTTATTAAAAGAAACAGCTGAACATTGTTCATACAAGAAGTCTCTTTAGAAATATATAAATAGGTTAGACTGATAAATAGACTCAGTATTTTTGAAACTCTCAAAATTTGCTTTGCAAGAAAACATGTTTGCCAAATTGCCTCAAGGCAGGAAAGAAAGTCATACTGATAGATGAAAACACTATGTTGGACCAGGAACTCAATTTCAGCATTTTTCTATAAACTGGCCAGCAAAGAAAATGGTGTTGTCTATATGTCTAATGTCTATAACATTGTGTTAGACTGATTCTGCCTTCTACTGGCAGTTTTATCTAATGCAACTGCATTTATGCCTTCTCCTGCCTGCCTCCCTTCGCTACAAAACCCCAAGTACTAACAGAGTGGTAAGGTTCTGAGGTCAGAATAAACTGTCTTTCTAACGAAAAGGCACAAATATCATAAAGAAATTTTAAATTCCCTTAAGAGGCATTGTCAGTGTTAGGCAGAACAGCAAATGCTCAGCCCTATCTGCTTTTCATAGATTCCATGACCTGCATGAAATTGCATTATGCTCAAATAAGTTGGAGAGAAACTGTCTGACGTGTCCTCACAAAAATGAGATGAGTGGTCCATAAGCTGGTGAAGGGAAAAGAAATACCAGCAGATAATAACAGATGCTTGACTTAATCAGAGTAAAAATACAAATATTTGTTAAAAGCACTCTCAAGCCATCAAATCAACTGATTTAAGAACATATTTTGGATAGGGTCAGAGAGAACAGAATTTATTCCCTGGAAATTAATTACAAATTCTGAAAATATTTGACAATAAAAGGCACTTGTCTGATGGCATAAGCTCTAAATGTACGCCCCCCAATCATAGATGAAAACCTACATGCTCTCTCTGCACTTGTGGCCTGAAGAAACCACCAGGGTAGGTGTAGTTCAGATTCCATGTCTTACATTTTGGATGTTGGCTGATCACTGAAAACTAGCAAATGTGCACAGTGATAAAGGTTTTGAAATTAATTTTCTGGAAGCCAGCAGATGCCTCCAGACCAACTGTCAGATGGTACAAACTCTCAGCTCCTGAATACAATTGAACTCCCTTGGAGCAAACGAGCAAAAGATACAATCAATAATGCACAGAAAATAACGAATGAAAGATCATCAGGTGTATCAGTGATTCAAAATCATTTGAGCTCTTTAATATTACTGGACTGAACTGCTTGGGAAATTATTTGAGTTCAGTGACCTAGATTTGTATCTCTATGAATGTTTACTTCATTATAAAAAAAAAGTCATACAGCAGAAATTATAAAATGGACTACTGCACAGCTGGGTACAAGGGCTTCCAGCCCCACAGCCCTTTCTGTCCTTTCAGGTCAGTCATCTACTTTTTGTAGTCTATACATAACTTTTATGTGATAGAATGTATCTTTTCATAAAGCCTGCTCACTCCCACTAACCAGAAAGTGGGACACACTCAGTCCCTTTCATTTTTGTGGAAGACCTACATCTGTGGTTTCCAACCAGGCACTCCAGGGCCTGCTTCTGAAGTGTCCAAGAAAAGCAAGTTCATATCCTGTGTGTGTGACTCCATATGTACCACAAGTTCCTGAGGGGTCTGTGCCTCCAGAAAATATATTGGAATATTCGTGCTCTGTACTACTCCTGTGTAATGCTGTGAAGTTGCCACATTTCAGCCTTTCTACTAGAGTGGCGGCAGTTTTGCTTATCTCAGGTGGAACTTTTTTCTCCCCCCAAAGGACACAAACTCATTTTTATTCTCTCTGAAGATTAGTAAATTTCTGAACTTAAATTATTCAGTGTTTTGAGAAAGCAGGCAGCTATTTGTAGTTTGTCCACTGACTCCAGCATATTAAGTGGCTAATTTCAGAAGCCATGCACACTAAGCAGTGTTTTCTATCAAAATACCACTTCTGTTTTTTTTTCATAGGACAGGAGAGACCTCTGCAGTTTGTTAACTGAATAATGGCAAACTTGTGGCAGTTATGGCACCTGAGCTTTTTTACTTTTGTAGCAATTACCTCCAGGACTTGAGGAAGTTAAACAGTATTGACACAAGAGAGCTGCCTCCATCCCCAGATTGTTGCTTATTATTGCACTGTAGTGGAGTAGCACCTTAACCAGGCTAATGCTAAAGCAAGTCAGCTCTGGTCACTGCTTAGGGATGCAGTGTCTTAATGCTGATGTGTCCTTCTTTACTCAGGACCCGACCTTAGATGTGCAAGAACTGCTTCTGCCTTTAGGAGTAGCTCAGACACTGTGTAGCAACTCAAACCTACCCTTGCCATGAAGTACAGAAGCCTGGGTTGGTCCTTGTATTCCCTCAATAGTCCACAGTAACAATCTTGAAGCTCAGACCAGTCAGAATCAGGGAGCCATCAGAAAAGGACAAGAAATGTGTCCTAAAGCCCTTTGCTTGCTAGCATTTAATTGCCTGAATGAAGGCTGCAGAAAACTCTTCTAGGTAAGATGCAGACCGCAGTCTCCCTGCAGGTTGTTTTCATCTAGTTTCTATTACTGAAAGGTGTTCACTGCTCGCTTTCGTGCTGTGGGCACAATTGCCATGCAAGAGCCTAGGTAGTACAGCTGCACAGGGGTGGGGATCTGGTGCTGTCTCTTCCCCTGTCTAAAATTATTTCAAGTATCTCCTGCACAGGCAGATGCATCTTAAACAGTTTTTAGTCTCATGGGTATTTTGTCACATGAGAGAAAGGCCAGGGAAAGAATATAGCTCCAAAACCAGCACAGATCTACAGCCCCATGCTGAGGGCAGTCAGTCTGAAGGGGCAATCTCTGAATTGGAGAACAGCATAAAATCCACAGCCAAGCATACAGTGAGGACAAAACCATTCATGGGAACTGAGATCATTCTACTTCACTGAATTTTAAAGGACTCAAGTAATTCCTTGGGTATAGCCAGGTAATTCAGAGATTTCACTGAGAACTCATTTGTGAACGTATGAATTTGTGCATGTAGGAATTTCCATATCAATGGGCTATGGACAAAGGAAATTCAGTAAGTAGTGCTCTCTAGTGGTGATTTTAGCTGGCATATGAGCTATTGCCCTCAAGGGGAGGAGAGATTAAGGAAACTGGGGCCTGACAGTGACCTAAGTGACCTGGTGAGACAGGGATAAAATTCAGTTATAGGGATAAAACTCTGAAAATTGAAGGATGAATGTAAGCAGTTCACTATTTGAATGAGGAGTCAGGAGAACTTCTCAGCCTTAGAAGATGGGGAGGCCATAACCTTCCACCTCCACTGGAAAAGGAGAATTTTGCCTGAGGCATGTTGCCATAAGATTAAAGCGCAGTTGGCTGCAGACAGCTGGAGGATGGAAGAAGTGGTATCACCCAGATGCTTGGAGAAGGGAGAGGAGGAAATGAACCAGTGTCTCTTCCTTCCTTGCTGTCTTTGCAAGCTCTTACATGGCTCTTTGACATAAAAACAAGTGCTGCTCACTAGGAAAAAATACTATAGATTGACTTACTGCAGTTATTGTTTGCAGCAGTCAGCAACAGAATTTTGCAGCAAATCAGTCATTTGGTGACTGAATCTGGAAGCTACCTACTGCTGGCAACTTCCATTGAAATCAGGGGAATCAAGGACCCTCAAAACCTTACAGAAGGATAGAGGCATTGGGATTCATTGGAGGGTGGAAGGTGAAGGAAAATGTTTAGGCAGGATTAGCTAGGAAATTGTAGTTAAACCTCTGCTGTTCTGTCTCTTCCTTAGTATTCAAGTGTAAACAAGTTACACCTACTTTGTAATATGCTTTCTAATACTTTGTGTGTGCTAAGTATTCTCAATGTCCCCTATTAAAAAAAAAAAAAAGAAAATAATTTTTTTTTTAAATTTCAGATTTTTTTCAGGACTTCTGATTACTCTGGAAAAAAACCAAACCAACAAACCAACCAAAAAAACCCATACATATTTATTGTCATGTATTTGAAATTTCTGGAAATCCTGCATTTCATAGAATCATAAAAACATTAAGGTTGGAAACAACATTCGAGATCAAGTCCAACCATCTACTAACATTGCCATGACTACTACACCATGGTTTCTGCTTTTTTTTTTTCAGTTTCATCTTAGACACTCTAAGACCTGTTTTCCACATAATGTGAGACAAAACCAATGTAAATTAAAAAACATGAATGAAACAAACCAATAGAATGAAAGGAACTAATGGGCATTTTAAGTCAGTGACTGAAAATGTGATTTATTGGACTACTTTTTAAACAGATGGCTGCCTTATCACCATGTGACTAAGCTAATTGAAATTCAGAGGGCCAAGAAATTAAACATGTTAGAAAACAGATGAGCAAGGAGTAACCACTCTAAACATCTGGAGGAAAAGATCAAATCTTTTGGGCAGGTATAGCCTTCTCACAGGCACTCTCTGTAACTAAGAGGACAAAATCATAATTGGCTCTCTGAAACTCAATAAAATCCCGATTACCTTTACTATTTTGTATCCACCAGAATATTAATTACAGATTTACAGAATTCACAGCCTGCACAACAGAAAACACCACTCATATGTATATTATGATCAAATATTATTATGTCCAATAGATTAGTACCTAGGTTATCACTACAGACTTATAAAAGCCCTTTTGCAAGATTTGCAACTACTGATTTTTTCATGGATCATCCCATGTACATACAGGACATGTGTTCTTGTCTTTTGCTTCATGACCAGAGCCCAGCAACAATATTTAACAGAAGCTGCCACCTTTCCCTGACTCTGCAAAGTCCCAAGTCTGCTGCAGGTGTACTAAGATCTATTAAACTCCTATTAAATCATTAGTCTAGCTTCCAGGTGATAAACTGATACCTGACCCAGTTACCTAGCCTCATCTGCAACTGCCATTTCTGCTTAGGTAACAGTTTGATGCTTTGGTTTCCTTAGCTGTATTTTTGGCCAATGTTGCCCTGATATGTTGAACTCAATACTTTTATTCTTATACAAAATGTTGGGTAGCAGTCTTGTTATCTTTATTTGCTTCCTTCCAGACATTGCTGTCACTCTGGAAGTCAGTGTATATTCCCACTCAATGTTCCAAGTGAGTCCCCTCACCCTCCTGTGTCTTCTGCACAGCTTCTTATCCAATTTTCTCTTACATTTTAAGGTAGTACTTGGGGGCATCATTTTTACAGATTCTCTTCTCTTAGTCCCAAAGCCCTTTATTTCTTTTCAAGTCAGCTTTCAGCTGCTGCTAGATTCTTATTGGACTTTGTCAACCCACGGGGGAATGAGCTTACACTCTGGATTCATGTTATATATTGATGGGAATCCTCTCTAACTGGCTACCAGTGCCAACGGAATCTAGCAGGAAACAACTGAAACTCTTCCCCTTGATCTTCAAAGGTCACTGGGGACAGTCCAGCACCAATAAGGAAATGGTCCATGCTGGTCTATTGCAGCATGGATTCTAGCATCCCGATGAAAGCTGCACATGCTGCTTTCACCTGCCTCCCTCTTAAGCTTAGAGGCTGAGGGGTCACTGAAAGCACCCTGGGACTGCTGCAGGTGTAAGCAGTCAGCTGGTGAAAATCTCCAAAAGATTCTTTCTCAGTGTCATCCAATGACAGGACAAGAGTCAATGGGTGCAAGTTGGAGCACAAGAGGTTTAGGGTCAACATAAGGAAGAACTTTTTCACAGTGAGGGTGACAGAGCTCTGGAATGGGCTGCCCAGGGAGGTTGTGGAGTCTCCACCTCTGGAGACACTTAAGACCTGCCTGGATCTGTTCCTGGGTGACTTGGTCTAGGTGATCCTGCTGTGACAGGGGGGTTGGACTAGATGATCTTCTAGGTCCCTTCCAACCCCTAACATTATGTGATTCTGTGATTCTTTCCAACTCCAATGCAACAGGGGACATACAGAGCATATTAGGGGCTCTTTTATTAAAGATTTTTTTTTTCTGTATCCCCATTGTTTTCTGTCCAAAAAAAGAGAAAAAAATTAAGGATCTGGCATTAAGATCTTTTGTCATACTTTTTCTGTTTTTACAGAAACAATATCAGCATTACTAAGTCATAAATCCTTTCACAGATTGCTTACCAGAAATGCAGCCTGTTGACTGAGTGACTTAAGGCAATTTAGAAGACTCAGGCCTCTGGTTAAGATGAGAATATGAACAAAGGTATTATTGAAGTAACTTTGAAAAGTGAATCTCATCCAAGTATCAGCTATAATAGAGAAAAGAAGTCCTGTCTTAGAAACTTTGCTATGCTGAATCAAAGGCAAGGTACATACAACAACACGAGCTTAACGGAATCCCAAAGACTGTTATCTATGTCATATGCATGTATTTTATGAATATTAAACCTGCACTCAAAATATTCTTAGAGAGCTAGGATTTTAAATTGAGACCGTTTACAAAGCAGAGGAACAATAAATTAATTTAAGGCACAATATTTTGCCTTTTTTTTCTTTTAAGTCACAGCATACTCATGGGTTTATAGCTTTTAATGCTACAAGAGACCAACAGGTACATCTTCTGTACCCATTGCGAACCCTGCCTACCCTATGTTTGGCAGTGTTTGTTCCTTACAGAAAATCAGTCTTCCTTAGTATGCAACTGAACACTTGGAAGATCTGAAATATGAGTAGAAAACACAGGATCTTTTACATAATATTAATTCTTTAATTGAAAACCTCCAGTGATGGCAAATCAGACATATTAAAAAAATCTTATTCAGAAGTTCTTTTTAGAAGTTGTAATTTTCAAAATGTTTGACTTTTGTTTCCTTATGGGAATGTACCCCCCCCAAAAAAAGTTTCTTCTTGAATGAGTAACTATTTTGACTGAACTAGTCACCTTTTAAACCACATATTTTAAATATGAAAACCTGGCTAATGCAGATAAGATACATGCATGCATTGGAATTGTATCTTTTATGAGCCTTTTTTTCCCCTGGTAGTTATTATCATAGAATCACAATCTTTCTGTTTAGGAAACAGACACAGGGAAGTAACAGTATTTATCAAAGGCTGTATGGTAAGTCACTCTCTGTGAAAACATAGGAGGCCAGTATTGCCACACATTCATGATCCTTCTTCACAAATGCTAAGATCCATCCTTGCTTATTTACTCTTTACAGCAAGATTCAAACAAAAATATCAGGCATTTTATTAAAATAGATCAAATATTTGTGAAGACTCACAGCAATATTTCTGTAAATAGTGTGAAGACAGATGTGCATCAGAAAATACAGATCGACCACAATACAATTGTAAGTTTAAAGCTAAAATAAAGGTTAAAGCAGTGCTCATCTCCACACAGCTATGGCATGCAGGTTACAGACTCTCTAAATAGTAATCAGCAATTCCTGCATTATTTATTTCTATATTATTCTGATATTGCCAGAGAGCATAAAAATAAATAAATAATTAAATAAAGATATAAAATCTCCTAGTGTTCAATGGAGCTGCAAGGTCAAAAGTCTTCCTGTAATTATTTTGAGGGATTCCACTACATTTTCATGTGATGTGATGTGATATAAAAATGCATTGCGTGACCTCCTCAGAGTTTGAAAATCTTAAGCATTTGTTTAAAGAATATTTTTTTGAGCTTATCAAAGTTCAGGTGCTTAGCAGTAATAGTAGAGAGCTGCCACTGGCACTTCCTGGGCTCCATGCAATGCTAAAGGGAAGAATGTCTCTTAACTTCAAACATGAAAAAAACCAACCCAAACATTGGGGACAACAGCATATTCTGTGCTCATGGAGAAATTGAATTAATTTTACATAAACTAGATTCTTCATGCCACCACTGCTGCCTGTAGTGTTCTACAGCACCCAAGTCTAATGGCTTGGGAAGCAGTAGTTAATTCCAGGGTTACAAATACTTGTTCCATTTAACAGTTATTTAATCAAATTTGATATAATTGGCAGAGATAGAAGAGCACACAATTTGACTGTAGATGCTTAAGTCATTCTATTGTAACTAAAGCCCAGAAAGCATAATGACTTAACAAAATCTTCTGAGGAAAACAAAGTTTTTTTTCATCTTGCCCTGAACAAAACAGCTTTTCTCCAGGGACATCTGTTTCTTCTTTGGCTCTGCATATATGTAAGTAAAATGCAAATAATGCAAGATCGTTTAATACAGCAACAAGCCTAAAACAAAGCTGTGAAATATGCTGTTTTTCAATGTCCGTGGATAGTAGATGTTGCCATGAACTATGTCCAGCACTCACTCTGGACTTGAATTTGAGCATAGAGACTAGTAACCTTGGAAGAAAGTGACTGTTCACAGTTCAGTTTCTCATGTCAGATTAGGTCTCAATTTAGAGGTAGTCTTTCTTACAAACATCCCACTCACTAGATGACATCTAACCAGAATTCAGCAGCAGGGATGCTACAATGACAGTAGCAGGGAGACTTTCTTTGGTGTATCACACATTGGTTACCATTTAGTCAGTTGAGAGCAGCCACTCACAACATGCCAGACAAATGTAATACAGAAACTGAAAACACTTAGCATGTTAAATGCAAGTCAAAGACCCCTAACTCGTTAAATCAGATTAAGTCTGCACAGAATTGCTTGAATAAATTGCCCATGGAGGAGTGTCAAAGACATAATTAAGGTATTTGTAGAAAGGGCAGGAGGAATTACCGGCCACCTGGACACAAGCCTTTTCCCCCTTTTACGCAGGTCTTTAGAAACAAGAGGAAGGCTTTGGGTAAAGTGAGTGTGTATAAGGAGTCAAGATATAGGCTAAGAGGAAAAATTATGGTAAGAAATGTGCACTGGACTTAAAACTAGAGTAGCTTTTTTCATACCAATTAGCACAGCTCATTTTCCTGATCTGACTCTCTCAGGAGTATTTGCCAACCACAACTTTGTCCATTCTGTGACTTACGGCAGCACTATTTTTGTTATAATGCTTCCAAAAAATGCTCTTTTGTTAGAAGAAACATATAATATGAGCAAATATAATATAAATATAGCTGAGCCTATACACCGTATGTAGTCATTACCTTGTCCTCTACTTGTGACAAAAAGGTAACTGCAATTTTACAACAAATATTGAAGATTGGTTTAGGTAGAGGACAAGAGTGCCTAGGGAAAATTGTGGCCATTATACAAATACAGTATGCTCCAGCAAAATATCAATAAGAAGCACCATTGGGTTAAAGGAAGATGCTTAATTTTTACTTTAGAAACTATAGCCCTAATCTGCCTCCTCATGTTCCTTGTATTTTCAGTCAACAGTTATGCACTGCTGATAAATTTTTACTAAGTACTCAAAAAAGACAACCCATCCATATTATTTATAGGTTTTTTTCTCAAGATATTATATTAATTTTATATTGATAACTTGCCATTTCAAATTTCTGTTTGAACCAGGAAAAGCAGTCATTCTGTATTGCTGATATTAACATTCTTGATTTCATTTTTTAGGGATTTGAGTGACACAGCATCATATTCCTCATTATTAGGAAACATTTTGCCATTTCACTTTACGATATATCAATAAAATTTTATCTCTTTTTTAATGTGCCCTTCTGAGTTGGCCTGCTATAAAATAGATTCACAAGCTGCTGATTTAGCCATAGTTCTCTTGATGATTTTTTTTTCACTGCTCAAAACAGTTATCATTAATGTAAATCCCATCAACTCTCACTCCTGCCTCAACTAAGAATCTGACTGAACAACAGACCAAGAATTAGATTCAGTCTCTTTTCTATATGCTGACACCAACAACACACAGAAGATTCATTAATTGGCTCACATATCAGGACACATTGTCTCAATTATTCATGCCTTTCACAAGATGGCATTAAAATAGAACTCCAATTCTGATGTATTCAGGAAACAAAAGAAAAATCCTATTTGTAAACAACCCTAAAATTATTTGGAGAGCCAAGCAGAAAATCCATCATTTAATTTCAAAATAAAGTTAGAACTTAAATTAAGATATACAAAAAGTGTTTAAATTTAATTTTTATTTAGCATTGCTATTGATGCATAAGTGATAACATTTATGAGTTAAATGCAATTCCACTGTTATTGAATGTTTTTTTTGTCTTGCAGAAAAAAACATTCAAAGGTCATCAGCTGTAATACAAGGTCAAAATTTCTCCTCAGTCTTGTTCTTTTCATACAGAAGCTGGTTTAAAACACTGCTCTGTTTGAGAGCTTTTAAATTGGTTATATCTTCACTTACAACAGGGATATCTTCACTCTGATCCTCAGTTATCAGATCTTCACTGTCTGACAGTGTACAAAGGAGTGTGTCATTTTCATAGGTAGGGAAATAATACCTGAAAATAACAATACATAATTATTAGATAATTACATATGTTGTTTGAAAGAGGCAGAGCATATATTGAGATATTAGATTTTAAAAAGGGAAAAATAGAAAAGTCTGTTTGTCTGGAATGAGAGTAAACAGCACACCCAAAAAGTCCATTGACAGGTACATCTTAGAAGAATCATTCAGAAGAGTTGGCAACAGTCAAGTCCCTTCCCCTTTTACTTAACCTGCATGTTATCAAAACTGAGGCTACAGATCCGGATTTCTCCCATAAAAAATGGGTGTTAAGAGTTAGAACACTCCTTATGCTCTACCACCTATAGCATCATCCTCCAGATCTATTCAACATGCTTACAATCTAAACCAGTGATACGCTACAGTCCTTCTCTATTTGCAATGGAAAGAACTAAGGGTAAACAACAGACTTGTTTTGATGCCTAAAGGTGGGTAGACATGATGCGTATATCTACATTAGACATGCAAAAGAAAGGGCTTGAATTGGTTCTAGAACTGTATGTCCTCAATGTACTAGCAATGGAATATGTGCCAGATGCCCATCTCAGGCATGAACTGCATTGGTGTAGAGAGCTAATGTCTGGAAGACCTCATGGGGCAAGAGGGATATTTGAGATGCCACTTTGGTGTACAGACTCAGCCTTGGTTTCAACCGGAGGGAACATGGTCTGAGTGCACCACATGTGCCTTTCACTGTGCACCACACAACTGCAATACAGGCAAAATATAATTTTGCAACAATAAACTTCTCTAATATATTGCCTTGGCAGTGCAGATACACCTTACAGGGCAGTGCATCCTGGATGCAACTAGAAGAGCAGAATCCCATGTTCATTTTAGATTCAGACAGTACAGACATTTCTGAGTAGTTTTAAGACCACTTTGCATTTTATTTGTGCCAGTAAAGGTCAGGAGCTCAGGGCCCTGGTGCACTTGTAAAAACCAGAACTATCAACTTCCTGTTTGACAGACATTATCTAAAAACAGTATAAATGCTGGAAGAAACATATTTGCCCTTACTGTGGTTGGTCCCATGTAGACCTGTCTGGCAGGAACGTAATGTGTTTGGTCTCTTCCATATGACTTATCAACCCTCCTTTAGATGGAAATTTCTCCTGGCAGTTGTAACAACGACAATGATGGATTTCTCGTCTGATGAAGTTCACTAGCTTTACTTGCTGATAAAAATTCAGACCTGGGACAGATGGTTGCAAACAAGCACTTGAGAAACATAAGAACTTAATTTACAAATTCTTTCTTGGATTAAGCATAAAGATTAATAAGAGTTTCCAGAAGACCAGCAGTGCCTGAATGCCAGAACTCAGCAAATTAACTAAGCAAATGCTTTTTCCCAGCTGCAGGAGAACTAGCCCTCTTTTAATTTGAAAATTGCAAAGAGTTTGCTTCCTCTCAGTCCACAGCAAAAAGCAAACACTGGACATACAAAGCTTAGAGCACAGCCTTCTAATTTGCAAGCAAGTATTAATAGGCATAATAATTCTTATAATAATAACAATAATAATCATAATACTTCCAAGGCTCCACACCCAGACCAGGGACTCAGAGTAGGTATTTGTAGAAGCTACTCTGAAAGATAATTCAGTGATTCTAAAGAAAATAGCACACATCCTTGACACTAACAACATTTCCAGAAAATAACGTGTTCTTGGCTTTCTTTTGTAAGCTGGCAGAAACAGTTTTCCATACTGGAAAAGTTAAATGTCTGAACAAAAATCAAATTGATACGGTTGTTTTCCACTATTCTTATGATGTTGTTTTCTCCACATTAGTGGCAAATGCTGACAATTACAGCATCTCTTACTCACCATGCTCTGACTTTATTTTGGGAAAGTCAAATCCATGTGATTTCTGGAGGAAAAAATGGAAACAAACAAACAAAAAATTGGCTTATTTCCATTACTTCTACTCTTCCAAGTAAAAAACAGCTCAGCTTTTCACAGACTGACACAGACATATGCATATAGACATGCAAACACTAATATATGAAACATACCCACCCAAAGGTTTGTTTCATCAGAAACTTTCATATTCTGTTAAACTGCTCCTGTTAAACAGTTAATAAAAAATGAAACACGGATGCTAACCATTAAGTGTATTAGATCATCATGCCACTTTAGCATTAAAGGTGCTACCTTTTTATTGTCTGTACCATGCCTGTGCACTCACAAGTAATAGCTGGTCATACCCACAATGTAAAACTTCACTCCTCTGAATATTTTATAGAACAGATGCTGGAGATGCAGGCAGTACCTTGGTTCTGCACTAAAGAGAGCATTCTAATACAGCAGCTGATTTGATCTTAACAAAGACACTGCAATCTTACTTTTTAATTCCCAAATGATAAAAGGACTGCTATTTAAAATAAGTCTCACCTGCATGTGAAGATGCAGTTTTTCTGTGGTGTCTGCTTGTTGTTCACAAAACAGGCAAACTGCGCATACAGGATGTTCTTCCCAGTCAGACCAGTCTCTTATGATTAAGAATCAAAAAGATAATTTTAATTGTGGTTAAGAGACATTTTGTGAAAGGGTACTTCGAATCCTGCACTCACAGCAACGGAACTAAATCCAGAGATTCAGAGTACTTAAATGGGGTGGAGGACACTGTTGATTTATAGCTGGATACATAATTAGAATCTGGTTTACGTCTAAAAAAATGAGAAATTCAAGAATAATTGAGCGGTTACTGTTTGGTAATTCCTGTGCAGACAGGCAAGAAGTCCTACTTGAATTTGCCTGCACTAATAAACAGGACCTTAACTTCAGATTCTATCCAATATTGATAGTCATCAAATACTGCGTTCAGAGTTTAGTTTTATAAGGTTTTTAAAAATTATTTTATACCTTTCTAATCTTTCAAGATACCAGCCAAAGACATAATCAGCAGGCAGACTTCACGATAAGTGTTATTTACTTATCAAATACTGTTATTCCTGAGACACTAATTTATGCTACATTTAGACATGCACACAGAGAACACTTTAACAAAACATCTTTTTAGAACTCCAATATTGCTGAGAGATAGAAATATTATTGCAACAGGTATAATCAAGTAAAATTAAGCTCAATTCGCAGACAGAAAAAGGAAGGTCAGGGCCTTGATACCCAAAAATGACTTCCTGCTTATTCAATTCTCCACAGCCAAGGAAGCCTCCTCTACAGTGATCTGAGGGCCTGGACCACAGAAGAATACAGAAGAAGTAGATGTTTCCCTCAATCAGCACTGTTCAGAGGTTTCCCTCAAAATCCTGTTATCAGACTTATTCAACAATTTCTTTCTCATGCTGACATGTGTGATGGTTATATCTGAATTTTAATTTTGAACAAAAATTGTTCCACCATTTTTTTGGTAAAAAATAAATCCCTCTGTTTTTCCTACCTCATTATAAATCCAAAAGGCTGTCATTTGAATTACAGGCAAAGGAAAAATAGCCTTATGGTTGAAATATGGAATTTACAGCTCTTGTGGAGAAGTGTCTTTGATGAGAACTATTTGGAGTCAATTCGATTTGCTTATATGAATTTTAACTGTGTACTGTGTGTAGCATTTTCCCTGTAACTACTTTCAATAATAACGTTCTTGAAAGTCTTTATAATGGACACATAAGTAACCCTTACTCTTCTAGGTTTTCTAGTAATTCCTGGTCATCCTCTGACTGCACTTCCTCCCAGGACTTTCCAAATTCCTGTGGAGAAAACAGAGAAGAACCAAACAAAAATTTCCTTATTCACATCACATTTTATATGTCAACGTCTGGGCGGTAACAATCAACATCGTATTTTGGATCACTTTCATATTTTCATGAGTTAAAAGCAGTCACACAACACTGCTTTAATAAGAATTTTTGAAATAACAACTTGTCTTTTAATGGGGCATCCCCCACCCTACACCTCAGATGAAGATGGTTTGGCACAGAGATCTTAAGAAGAGGATCCAAACTGTGCTAGAGTGTTGTGACACTACCGAGTTGTTCCTGAGGTGGGTACAATATCACTGTCTTGAGTTTGCCACCACACTTGCTTAATCCAATCTGCCTACCTTGCTTTTCATGCAGCATATGCTGCTTAAACAAGGCAGCTATCACACCTGAGACTTTAGTTAGCACAGCTAAACCAGTCAGAGCTCATTCCTTGTACAAGGTTATATCATTAGCAATATATTGTGTAAACTTAGCTGCAGAGTACTCCAGGAAGGCAGCATAAGCCAGGGCATATCTCCAAGCCAGACTCCAGTTTCACTTCTCAGGTGTAGATATAAGCACACCTACTCACAGTGTTCTGTTTCTTCTTTTACTTTGTGTTGTTTATTTATATCTTCAAGACCTTCAGCACAAAGTACATCGCCATACATTTGTGCAGTGTTCAGCACAATGGTAAGCACTCTCAGCAGGACTGAGATATAAATAAGAGGTGATAAAAAGCTGAAGAGCTCTACTGAAATACCAGCAGTGATCTTTCGCTAGTGGTTTTCTTTCCTCTGGTTCTACCTGCCTTTAAAAATAAACCTGAGCAAACTAACCAGTAATCAAAATCATATTTTTGAACTCATTCTTTTGATGGCTGTGAAGGATTCACAAAGATCATAGTTGATGATCTTATTCCCATTTAAAAAAAAGGTAACTAATAAAAACAGCACTCTTTCACTTATTTCATTAAAATATTATCTCAAATATATTTAATAACATCCTTAGTATTAGTGTTAAGTTTTATTATTGGTATTAAGTGTTATTATTGCCTTTATGGTTGGATGGAAAAAGAAGGAAAAGGTATCCATCATTTAACAGTTTAATGAGAATTTTCAAAGCTGTTAGTGTCTATCAGGTAAATGATAAACAAATGTCTCTAGACAGATCTAAACATAATGTTATCATACATTACAGAATGAAAATTCAGTAATTAATTCAGGGATTCTACATGGTAGTGTGTAAACTCTCTGAGTTGCAGGGTAGACTTGTTAATGTCACCATTACTGGGAGATAACATGAAGCCGTTAACATCTCTCACCACATGTTCTTCCAGCTGCACACTAGTTTCCTATGGCTGTTAATATTAACACCTTAATAATTAAAAAAAAAAAAAGACAGGCCTTGCTATATATCTAAGGAAAATCAGCTTAAAAATCCCATTTCCTGTGTATCTCACAGAGAAGAGATTCTTGTACAGAAAAGTGAGGAGAGAATGCAGATGTGTGTGGTTTGATTTCATCTTCCACAATGAAGTCTAAGCACACAGAGATAAACTGACTCACAGACAATTTATCTTCTCGAGTGCAGTTTTAAGGGTTCTACAGGGAAAAGTTTTGCATGTTTCACTGAGGCAACATACTCCAACTTCAGAAGTGCTGAGATGGGAGAAACTAGAAACAGCATCTGGTATCTCAAGCAGTTTTCCCAAAAGAGCAGTTACTGAACTACATTCAAACGTAGTTTGAGGCCTGTGGAGCTCAGAAACTCCAAACAGATGCTGTTTTCCCCTGCAAATTTCCTCTTACCCTTCTTCTCACCTGCTTTACTGAGATCATTTGGATTGTTTTATGTGGCTGCAGAACTTGAGATTATTTATCACACAGAAAAGATGGTTTTACCCCAACATTAGATGTCCAATAGACATTGGATGAATTTTACTATGGGTGGTTTTATTAACTCTTGAACTATCACCAACTGATGCAGCGTTTTCTTTACTATTTTACAAAATATACATTGTGTAAGTCAAAACAGGATAAATGTAAATGGTAAACCCTGTAACAAGACATTTTTCCTCTGGCCCCAAACAGATAATAATAAGAAAACATCTTCTTTGAGGAAAAAGTAAAGGTTTTATGAAATTAGTTTGCTAGTAAGTAGCAGGTACCACTTTCAGCCATCTAGCTTAGTCATAAGCACATTCATTATAGGAATGTTACACTACTGCAGACATATATATGCCTTTAGTCAATTTGAAAATAAATGTTCGTGTTTCCTACAAAGATACTCTATACTTAAAGTGCTGCTGGTAGCAATCAGGTGAACACAGAAGGGAAGGTCTTGTCAGTCTAGGTCCACCTCAGAAGAGTTTTAATACTGTCCTCTGATCTTTTATGGCCTTCAACAGGCACCACAAAATTCTTCCCTCTCCATTTTTACTTGACTCTTTACTCAAGGTGTTTCATGGGGCACAGGCTAACAGGTACAGAAACAAGAAAATTAGGTTGGAGGTGGCTTCTTTTGGAGAAAAGAAAAATAAGATACATCTTATAATCATCTTATCATCTTATTACCATCTTATTTTATATATCATATATATATATATCTTGGACGCATTGTTGCTCATTTCTTTGCCCTCTGCTAGCAGCTGGTCTCTTTCCCTCTATACTTCAAGCCTTTTCAAGTAGGATTGGTATAATCTTCCATACTTACACAATACTGACAACAGAGGTGACCCCACTGACTTTCAAGTAAATTGCATAATTGCAAAACTCCAGTTCTAATTTAACAGATCTAATAATAAACTTTTGATACAACTGCTTGTTGAAGTATATTTTACATGCACACAACAAAAAAATCTTCCACTCCTACACTTACTACTTGTAACACTCTAACACTAACCTTTGAGCAATAGAATATGTCAATAATATGAGGGTAGATAAATCAAAGCAGCTTGTAGGTCATGACAGAAGTCATAGAAAGGTTATAGAATACCAAAATATTTACAAAGGAATTTTACATTACTGATTGCTATGCCAAATTGGAAATTTAGGGGAGGAAATTACCAACGCACAGATGTATTAGGTTATAAAAACAGATTCTCACAACTGCACTAAAAACAGAATTTAAGCCAAAAGCAGAATGGAGGGAAAAAAGAATGTGGCAAACCTACTGCTGTAAATGAAATCAACAGGAATTTCACCATCAGCCTAAAAACACAAGTAAGAACTTGAAAGAAGATACTCTCAGGACATCTGAACAAAAAGGCCTTGAAACCTTTCAATAAAAAAGCCACAAATTAAAGGAAATTACCAGTTCCAGCTTAATAAGACTATTTTACACAGTGACTGGTGAAGATAATAGGTAATAGAAAATTATAAAGCAAAGGAAAACAATATCTGTAAGAACTATTCATTTAAACAGCTTAAGATCCAGTTGTTGATAGGAAAGCTTTATGGTTCACATCCTAAAGCTGCAGTAGATAAGTCTGTGATAATATTGATACTTCTCATTAGAGACCCACTTAGTCTTATAGCTTCTTTATGGTGAAAACCTGAACAAGTTGGCACATAAAAAGATCTTTGTTACATTCTCAGATTTCAGACTTCTCTGTGAAAACATATGAAAAACAGATCTTTAGGTCAAGATGAATTCAGCAGTAAATTCTGAAACAGTCCATCTGTCATTTCAGATAAGACATATAATCCATATATATATGCGTGAAATTGTGTAATTCCCCTGGACATTTAGAGCAATACGAAGCACAGATCTTTACAGCTCATTGAGAAGTCGGTAAAGCTTGATGGTACTCATTAAAAAAATATCCTCTAGTAAATTGTGAGGTGCCTGGAGAGAGGAAGCAGAATCACTATATCAAGTCATTACAGAAAGCAGACCCTGCATAACATCTAGTATTTACTAAATATAGACACAGCTAAAAAAAAAAAAAAAAAGGTAAGAATCCTTTGACTTTATTTACTGTATACTGTATGTGCAGTATAGAATAATGTTATTTATCCTTACATTAAAGAATAATGTCACTTCTCCTTACATGTAAAGGTCAATGTACTAACCCCTCACTGAACAAATGAAAGTTCTTCCCTTTAATCTTTTTCTCCTATGTAAAAATAAAGGGTCCAATGGCTATTTTGAAAGCACACACTTTCAACTCTGTGGAAACCATCCTAAAAATTTCATGTTAATGAAAATTTTTATCTTGTGCAACATTAGTGTGCAAATACACATTTGATAGTGAACTATCTTCTAAGTATTTAAGACAGTTTTTTGTCTGTTTTTAATCCTTTACTTAAAAAAAAAAATCCTTTCTTTAAAGTAAGAAATGTCAGAAGTTACTCTGCAAAGTCCTGTCCAGAATACAGCAATAACTGAAGAAAACGATGGCCCTGACTTGGGCACTGTCCTGTGATTGTCCATACTGTTTAAGAAATTGCATGTTCCATGGCCATGCCAGCAATGCTACCCAGACAATATTTGGATGTAGTGCAGGACATGTACAGGCCACAGATCATTCTCAGTAGACAGCATGGACAAGACAACCAGGTTTGGAGGAACTTGAGAGAGTGGGAAAAGCTGGTAGGTACTGTGTCTGCACTGATGAAATGACGTCTCTACATGTCTCTACAATTTCTGCAGAGGTATCACATGGTTCTCTCTGTTTCTGGGCAGTCATCTAGCTCAATTTCCTGATCAAAGCTGGGATAGATTCCAACATGAACAGTGAGTGCAAATTAGAGACAGAAAAGGATAGCAAATTCTGAAAACGTAAGATTATCTGAAGGACTAGCAGAGAAGAATAAAACTATTCAATTCACTGAAAACAATTACAATGTTAAATTTAAGTCTGCATACTTCCAAGGAGGAAGTCAATGCTCAATTCTGTTGAGAAGCTGGGAACATCTACCCTGCAGAACTTCACAACTTTTTTCCCCACTGTGCAGCAAGTACAGGTCAATTTTCAAAGCAATTGTATTTGAATATCTACAAAAGAAAATACAGGCCTCAGATCGTTGATCTTTGAACAGAAAGTATGCAGGAATAGAGAGGGAATTCAGTCACTCTTGGGTAGAAGGAACTTGGCAGAGTATTAAACATAGAACTTTTTATTTTTAGTATTAAAGTAAAACACAAGGAGAGAAATACCCATAGAAAATGTGGGTAAAATACTCAAGGATGACTATTTTTAACCTGGATATCAACACATGTAGAAGGCACAAAGACTAGTTCAGGTGAGATACAGGTATTTCTGGGACAGACTGTAACAGCTTTTGAATCAGCTCCTATATTAATGACTTTAAGACAGCAAGTGAAAATCTGTTACACACACACACACTTGCACACACACTCTCAAAGATCTGAGATAAAAAAAATAACTAGCAACATTCACTTACCTGGAAGCTGAAACTGAACACTTTTTCTTTCATCTGTGGATCTTTCATCTCCCTCATCTTTACATTTAATTTATATTCTGAAGAGCACTTCCATTTTAAGGTTTGTATAAAAGAAGCTCAAAGCCAATAGTATTCAAGTTAGACCTCCATTTACTTCATTATCTCATTTTCCCTTCTGGTTATAAAAGCAGAGACTGAGCACTAATGACATGATTAGTGTCTCTTCCAGCTTCATTCTTGCATCTCAATCAATTCTCAACAACAAACTTTTAGTATTCCATAGTTTAACAACAATCCAGAATATCATACCATAAATGAGCGTCTTTCTTAAGAGTCCTTCATTTATTTTTAACCTTTGTATAATTGCCAGTTTGAAATTACCCACTTTTAACAAGATATTGTCTGTATTGCTTTAGTCAATTTACTATTTATTCATAGAACCACTTACCAAGTAATTAATGATATAAAATTTGTCATATTCCTTGTTTTTGGCATTGATTCTGCGATGCTGCTTCTTTCTCATGTGATCTTTAAGTGTGTTTTTGTCTCTGAAGACTTTTTCACAGTATAAACACTGCAAACTAAGGTAATAAAGTAAATAGGTCAACGTAATGAAATTAAAATAGTACAAGATAAAATCCGTAAACAAGCTGGACATATATAAAGCAAGATTAATCCTAAACATGTAAGAGCAAGCTAAATGAAAAAGAAAGTTTATCAGGGAAAAAAAGTACAAGATAATCTTAGATTACAATTAAGTCAATCAACACAGCGATGACAAAAATGACATAAAATGAAAATATATAATAAAAGAGTTTCCTGTTTGCCCCACAGGCAAAATGGAATAAAAGTCTGATTACTCAAAATTGTCCTTAGAGGGCACAAGGAGGACCACTGACTGATCAACATGTGAACTCTTAACTCAGCATGTGCTTACACTGGCATCCAATCCATTGGTTACTGTTTCTTTGTAAGAGGGAAAAAGCCCCAAACTCCTGAATGTGCTACATACCTTTAAAACCAATTTAAATTAGCTAACCACATGGTTCTCTATTTCTAACTCACAGGAAGACTAAATGGAAGTTTGCCAGAGTGATCAATGGGTTTTGTAATGCTGAGAATAGTAAACATAATTCTTCTATGTATACACATATTCCCTGAGAAGGTGAAAACATTCATTAACAAATTATAACTTTGCCACAGTATGTCTTCCAGAGCAAATAAAAAAACACTGAAGTACATGCACTTTCTTAAATTCCCTATTAAGAGTACAGTAAAATAACTGTGCTCTCCACTGTAGTATCAAGTGACACCTGAACGTTGAGCCTATAAATAATGAAATCAAATCTCTTGACTCAGACAGTGGCCTATGAAGACAGTCATCTGCATTTCAGGTTAAATGGGCAATTCTCCCTGAAAGAGATGATAGTAATTTTTATTTTTTTTTTTTCTGACAGAGATGTAGCGGAGCCCTGAACTTACAGGAACTTGTTTACTTACATCCTTGTTTAATGTATGTAGGTCTTGAACCTCTAGCCAAGGTACTAAAAGGTTTTTCTTATACATATCCTAGTGGCCTATCCTACCAAGGTCAAAGCAATTTCTTGGGCCGTTTGAAAAATTATTTTCACAGGGGATGGGGAAAACATCTAGAAAATAATTTCTCATGAAATAAAAACTTTCTAACTGTGGCATTATATATTTTTTCTTTTTAATTGGAGATGCTGGCTAGAAGGAAATATGATTTGATGAGAGGGACAAACAGCACTTTAAGGCACAAAACCCACAGATATTAAAAAAATGCATTGACTGTGAATGAAAATGATAATTTTTTTTTTTTCCTTTGTTCACAGATGAAAGCATGCTTGATTGTATAGTCAGAAGGAATTTTAACAGTGTCTGGGTCAGGCCTTGCTGTGATTTCCCCAGGGTTTAAGATATAGATGTTGAAGAAGAAAATTTTCTTGCTCAAGCTTTTGCCGCCACACAAAGCATTAATATTGTGCCTAGAAGGTCTGTACCTACAACCTGGAAACCCTCATACTGTTTCAGAAAATGTGCTTCCAGATTCCCCTCAGCTCTTGTGTGTGGAGCAGGATTTCAGGATTCTCAGTATATTTTTGCCTTATAAGAACTGCTGTAACACTGAGCTTACTGTTATGGAAGTTTTGAGTTTTCCTTGTACTTGCAGCCAAAAAAATATAAATATTACTTTGTTGATGAATCACAGGTCTGATGGCAGAATACGTCTATGAATTTTAGTATCTGCATTGCTCCACCTGTTAACAGCAAAGTGTTTGCTCTACTTGTGAAAGGCACTCTCAGGAAGAGTATGTAATGCTTTTCCTTAGCATATAAAATGTAGTCATGTTATTTGCCTGAAACAGGATTTTTTTTCTCTTAATAATACTTTTAGGTACTATTCTGTCTATTAAATCTTTTCTTAGCAGTAGGAGGAGTGGCCTTTCACTGCTTTGAAAGAAATTTCAGCATGTGTATTAACTACAGAGAGAACTGGCTTTCAGAAACCTCCATCTAAATGAAAGCCTCAGGTCCTACTGATAAATAGTAAAGTCACAATTTATCAGCAAGTATGGTAACTCAGTGCATTAGGCAACAGAAATGATAACATAAAAGGCATTCTTAATACATCTTCATTTCTGGAATAAGTTAACATATACCTTTGTCAGGCCAAAGACTAAATTAGAGGGAGCATTGTTGCCTTTCCTTTTCATCTCCTTTTTTTTTTTTTTTAAAAAAAATCTTTCTTTCCCTCAAATGTACAAACCAATGGTTCCTAAATTTACTTGAAAGGATATTTAATCTAATTTCCATATCCCAGTTTTCACAGATCCCACTGTTCTGTGGCTTTTCATAACTAAGTCTAAGATTTAGGCAAATTTATCTTACAGTATTTGATTACAGATTGCATTGAAATCTAAGAAACTTGTTAAAGCTACATTTTCACTCATAAGGAAGTACATTTTCTGCTAGAGCCCGATTTGTATTTGCAGAATACTTCATAATGTCCCATTTATGAAATCCATAAATGGCACTTCAGATACTTGCAAAGGAAACTCAAAGTAAAGAGTTTTTTGCTCTTTGCTACTAAGGTTCTTCTCCCAAATTCTCCTTTTAACTTCTTCAGCCATCTCTGATTTGTGTGTTTTTAAGGCAACATATATACCAGCTTTCCCCTTCTGCTCTGTAAGCAGTAGAGAAGGGAGAGTCCAAACATCTCATATTATGGATATATAGAGCCAAACAAAGACTGGCATAAGAACCCTGTAATGGTGATTAAAGACATTTTAAGAGAAATATTGTTATGATATGAAAGAATAACATTAACAGTTATGAGAAGAAAGGACATAACATTATTAATGCCAGTGGAAAATGTGCAATGCAGAACAACTGAAGCACTGCACATAACTCCATTTTTCCAGCAAACACATACTACGAATTGGTATTAAATAGTTTTCAGTAAGTTAACAAAAAGCATTCTAAGAGCTCTCACAACAAATTTTAAATCTCTGTTTCTTCTTACCTAACCATGAATGCTGAATTAATTTTAACCCAAATTATTCCAAAGGTTAAAAGAATTATGACCTAAGTATGTCAAAAAACAATACCAAAAAACTACTTACTTGTCAATCTTCTCCTGTAATACAGCCAAAAACTCAGAGCAATTCACAATGTTATCTGGCAGCCCAATGTTAAAAGCATGCTCTCTTGCCATATGATTGAGAAGGACAGACCTAAAAAAGATATTCAAAAAGAAAGTTATATATTTTTGGATATGTATGAGAATTCTTCAATTAGTGACTGAAAACACAATTGCTCTAAAAATGCATAAAAAACAACATTTAATAAATAATAGTGCTGCTGCCACTGCTAGAAAAAAAACCAACTTTATTGAAAAAGGATGTTTTCAATTTCAGCTCTGCTGAATGTTCAGCAACTTTTCAACTGTTTAATCCACATGCATGAAAAATAATCCTTTAAATGAAAATTACAAAACAGTTTATTTTGACCCTGACTGTTAGCAAGGCTTATTTATTAATCCGAGTAAGCAAATCACTTGTTTCAAGAAACTGTCTTGACAGACATTCTAAAAAGCCATCTGTAAATTTTCTCTGTGCTAGTTAGCAGAGCAGAATTTCTTGGATGGGATATGCTTTTACATCAACATAACTTCACACAGCACTAGCAATGCAAACACCACTCAGAAGTATGCATGAACAAACATCAGTGTATGTTCCAATAAGATATTTTTCTAATAGAGATATACTGGTTAATTCCTTAGGTGACCAACATCTCTGTATGACAGCTTCTGTCTTTGAGGACTAAAGAAATACCCACTGTTGACACGACTAAGCTTTGCTTTTACCATAATCTACACTCAACTTTTCAACCACATATCCTATGTGTCGGACCCAAGAGTAAACAGAGGATTAAGTTCTTGGGGGGTGAATGGATGTGGACTTCACTACACCAATCAGTAAAGAGAACAGGACATTCACACAACATTGGAATGACCTGCAGTGATGTGCAGGATAGGTTATTCTACCTTTCCAGAGTACTAGAACAGACATTTCAGAGAGAAGATTTACAGTATATAAACAAAAGTTCTTCGAAGCAAGCACTTGATGGCCAGTCCTGCTAGCAGTTGACTGATACTGCAAAGCACTTCATTTGCATTCTATTTTTCCTCTCCTCTTTTCCATATGTTCTTCAAATTCACAGTGGTTTGGTGAGGTTTAACTAAGAAAATGTCTAATTGGATAGAAATATTTTTTAACAGCCATACTGACTTAAACAGTTCTCCTTACCACTAAACTGTCAAAGAAACATCTATCTTTAAAATGGTTCAGTTCCCAACTCCAGCTTACTGTTTAGTAAGTTGTACTGGAATAAATAAAGGATTGAAAACTAGGACAGAGTCTATTTAAAACTGAACTGCAGTTGAAAGAAGTACTTAAACTATACTTTCTGAGTCTTATCATTATTGGTTTTATGACATTAAAACCGTAAAAAAAGATGGTAATCAGATATGAAAAAAACCCACAATCAAACAAAAGAAAACAGGTCAATAAACAAACCTGTTTCCTGTGAATTCTTGATCACAGAACATACACATGCTGTGAAAACTTGTATCATATCTCTCTTGTTGTTGCTGTTCTAGAATTTCTCTCTATGAAAGAAAACAGACACAGTTATTTAGACAAAAAATAAGAATCAATTCATTACATAAGCTTATCATACCTCTTTATCCTTACTGGTAGCAATGAACATATAAAATTAAAATGTGCTGCTGACACAAACCAGACATTAGTATTTTTTGAGGGTGGGTTTTCACAAAAATTCCACATTTTTTTCAAAGGCAGTATGTGCTCCAGTAAAATTCTCATGATATTACAGAAGATCCATGGAAAGAAATACAATCCACACTGAGATTTTATGCAGCTATTTAAATGATTCTGTAATGCTACTTATGGTTCAGATTTACATCTGGTATTATTATGGAAGCTTGTGGGTAACCACATAATGCCCAGTGGAATGATAAATTCAATTTTACATGGCTAATTAAAGGCAATCTTGAGGACTTTTTCATAGTATGTGATTGATAACAAAAGACGTGGCGGATTCTGCAAAGAGCTATGACGTAATAAACTCAGGGAAAAGAAGAAGCTGGTTGCCTATACCACTGGTCCTGTTTAATGTATAGCAACAGGTTAGTCTAGACTAACAATTTTCCTAAGAGCAACAAAACTATATGCAGCATGTGATTTTCTCCAGTGCTGTAACAGCAGCAGTGTAGTCATGCTATAGAGTTATCATACACTTGAAATGGAAAGGCCATAATCATCTGGGACAGGGGAGAATTGATGTTTGGAGTAAACCTTAGCATGTTTTCAGCCCAGCAGTATGATACCCTGTAGTTGTGTTTTAAGTACTGATAACTGGTATGGGATTTATTTCCTGTGCAATATAGAGATGCTACTTGCCTTCTTTCAGACATTTGGGATCCTGGCTAAATTTCTTAGGGGATTTTCTCAATCACTTGATCTCCTTAGAGCCTTCAACAGTGGAGCTTTGTATTTCTCACCTCCCTCTATAGTAACTATTTTGTGTGGTTTAAGGCTCGTATTTTCCCATAGTTTACATCTAATTTCTCACTTAGCTATGCCTGCTGAAGCTCTACAGAAGGCAGAAAAGAAAGAAAAAGAAACATGCTGTAGGTTTCTTTTCCACAAGAGTGGCATGTTGCATTCAAGGAAGGGCAGTGAGATGAAAAGGATGCCTGATAGAGAACTCAGGAGTGTGTCACAACTGAGTACATTTGGCCTAGGGCCAGCGGCTGCTGTGGGGGACAAGAGCACTGTACCATAGCCCATCCTAGGGCTTGTGTTCAACCATATAATTAGGGAGCTGTAGCTGCTGCACATCAGCTGAGAGTCTGTTATCCTGAAAATGCACATCCCAGGGCTTTCTTCTTTGCTTTTGTACTACAAGGTGTACATTTTCTGTTGTAGTTATGCTCAGTAGCACCTACTAAAATTCCAGGCCATATGCACTCACATCCTGCTGCATTATGCAAAATGTCAACTAACAGAAATATAAATTCCTATTTTTCAGGGCTGACTCCTGAAAGAGATAAATGGAGCATAACACATCTTGTGAGAGCCCTTCATCAGAGATGCAATTAAGTAAGGATATCTGTCTGCTCCACACAGGCACTGAACATCCTTCAACACATCAGTAAGAACCGGGGCTTTCTCTAGTACTTGTAGCTGTCACCTCTCTCCTCTTCAGCAGCACATCTCAGGTGGTTTGACTAATCTTGAATTTGAAGGTGTCTCTGCGTAGTATATATACTTTGTAAAACACACTAATAACAGTCTAAAAAGCCTCAAAAGATACCACACAGTAATCAAACATTGAACTAGTAAAAGTTTAAACACCCCCACCCTTCTTTTGATACTATTTCAACATAGTTTCCTAATTATACTCTACTAGGAGGGGAAAAAGTGTTGTTTGATATTTGGGTGCCTAACTCCAGATTCCCATTTCATATAAGGTGGTTTCTGGAGATCTGGTGTGCTGCTACTCCTAGTTATGCCCGAGGGTGAAGTAGAAGTGTATTGTGCTGTGATCCTGCTACTCTGCTCACTCAACTTTCCTGTTTGCCCCTACACCAGCACACTAAGCAGCTGTGAGTTCTGACTAACCCAGCATTGTTGCTTTATTGGTTTACTCAATGGTTTACTATTTTCCAAGGTAGACACTCCTTATATCAAATGCTGGCATCATTTATTTCTAGAGGAAACTTTCTGTGCCAGCAAGCAAAGCTGGTACTTGTACAGCTGAGGAATTAAAAGTCAAGTACAGTGAAACCAAGAAGTCTCCTCTTCTTCCCTAAAGACACTCCCAACCACCCTTCTACCTCTTCTCCATTGCTGGGACTCTGAAGGGAGAATAGCAATTGCAGTAACTTGCAAAAAGTACAATTAAATTAACTTGCATAAAACTTGTGAGATTTTTCTGACCGGAGACTTTGTCTAATGTAGTCAAGCTTAAACTGAAGTTATGAAGCAGGAATTTAGCAGTTTAACACCTGCAACAGTTTCCAACCTGTTGGAATTGCTGAGGCTGTTAGCATTAATTCATGGTTGGTACTATGATGAAAAAACCCACAAGAATTCAGCCATTAATAGTTCCCAAACTTTTTTAGGATACCATGTCATATCAAAGCATCAGAGAATGAAGTCATTTGACAAAAAAAAAGTGAACACGTCAGAAAAAAAAAATAAATTAGTTTTCTTTTTCCATAATGAATAATATAATTGAACACAGACAGAAAATGCAATCTAAAACACTACAAAACTGAACCAAATGCTATTTTTTGGTATCAGGAGAATAGTTTACAGTATTGATACAAATTGTTGAATAATTCCTCACCCTCATCTCTTTTTATCTTTTGTGAGATGTTCTGACAGCTATTTGTCTCCCACTCTTTCTGCCATACTTTATGATTTGCTACCCTAACCTCTCCCTTCATCTATTACTTTACTGAAGTCTGTCAAACTAGTTGTGAAGCAACCATGGACAGAACAGATATCCCACTGATATAAATTAGAACATAAATTACAGAAGCTTTTACTCTAAACTTTTTGTTGTCACAACCCATGCAAAGCTTTTAAAGTCAACCAGGTGTTGTCAAAACTCAGTACTGCTAAAAGACAAGTTCATGGAAGCACATTTTTAGAGAAACCCTAGCTCAGATAATCAGTAGGTATGACTGTGGCTGCTAGCAGCCTCCCATGGAATAGCTTTAGGAAAGTTCTATAGGACATAAGTGGTTGATCACTTTTAAATATGGCAAATGGAAGCTGCATATTACTGATCATGCAAGAAAAATATAGTTTCTTTCTTTTTAGGAATATTTAATGTAGTCAATAAAATTAAGTTTTCATTCAATTCCCCTTTTTTTCTGTCTGGAAAAAAATCTCTTCTACAGCAGTTGTACATTTTTTATTATATAGGTGACCTACCATAAAAAAAAATCCAACTGAATTACAAATTATTATGTGTCCTGTTTTTTAACTAATAAAATAAAAAAACATGGTAAGGATGTACAAATGTTTATACCAGGATGATGATCTTTAAATATACTAGCACACTAAACTGCTAATAAACCAGATATTTGATTATCTACATGACAATTTGCAATTTGTAGTCTAGAAAGATACCCTGCACATTCATGATGCTCAGTTGGAGGCTGTGAGGAGTACAGACTTTCTCCTAGGAGATGGTGATTTAAAATGTGCCTGAAAAAAAAAAAAGCCCATTTCTTTCCTCAGAAACAATATTTTGGAAGAAACTACCCATTTCCCCCCGCCCCTCCCAGAAGCGCTTAAACACTATGCATCAGCAAGAATTCACATTGATAATCAGTAAAAGACAAATATGTGTAATTGCAGCTAGCAAGCACTTTTCCCTAAACAATTACTTTGTCTCTGGTCTATAGTTATGGGACATTGAAGACGTACAAAATGTCTTCAAAGTTAAGACTGAAAACTAACTCAACAGAATGCTAAAAGCTATGGACTCAGGCCAGCTGGTTTGATGGCACATTAGACTTCTCTGAAATTCTAATTCTTGCTACCCTTCTCTTCAACAGACACTATATTCCAGGTGCTAAATTGTTTTTCTTTATTGCTGTCAGACCACTTGTTTGGTTTTTTTTTAAATCATGAATACCTTTACTAACAAGGCCCTCATAAATAATTTATGTAGCTATTTAAATGCATGGCTTGGATCACTGACATAGAACAACCATTCACAACCAGAACTCCAGAACAAGTTTTGCTGCCTTTGATTCCACCATGAAGAAAAAATTGGTTGTTGGAATTTTGCCTCTTTTTTCCCTACTACATCAGTTGGTCCATCAAAAATATATCACTTCTTTCTACAACCCCTGTCTCTTTATAAGCACAGCACTTCTGATACATGAGAAACAAACGCAGGAAGTACTTCTCCAGCTCCAAGACAGAGACAGATTGCACTATAGTATGGGACAAGATCATGAAGTAACTTTGACTGCTGTTGAGACCTGAAATTATAATTCTTCAGTCCAGGAACTCTATGCACTGGAGACCTGGGTTCTGTAGCTCAGCCTGTAAAACTGAGCTAACAGCAATGTGTGTCTTCTTTACTTAGAAGTTCAGGATGAAAAATAAATAAACAAATTTTTACTGCCATAAGCCCTGACAAGACAAAGGTCAAAGTTTCTCATCCAAAAGAATAACATTTGGGTTTGTGTTGTTTCCTCAATGATGAGCTTTAGATCATGATTGTAGCTGCTAAATAGGAAAAATATTTACAATGCATCATGGTATCAGAAACTTTATGTCTCTCTAAAGGCCTGTAATCTTAGCTGTATATCACTAGCTTGTTTCCTAATTTCTGATACAGTTTGTCTCCTTACAGATCACTGTATTCAGTTTTCCACTTCATAAAGTACTCTCTTGCCTCTCGAGGACAGAAAAAACAATTTTCCAACTGTGTAATCATTATCATGTCCTCTCCAATGTTATTTCAAGAATGCCTTTTTTTAAAGTATTATCAGAGATGCCTGCTGGAGAAGCCCATTAGGAAACAGCTTAGCTGTAACATGCATGGGTATACAACAAAACTGTCAGGATGGGACATTCAGTCAGAACACTCAACACCTCTGAAGTCTGCTGTCACACCGTCTGATATACATGTGTTTGCTGAGTACTTCGTGAACTTTCCCTCTCATCCAGTGAATGTGAAAATTCATACAGAGTTCAGGAATGTCAGAAACAGAGCCCCACTGGACAGACAGACAGCCCGGCATGTCAAAAACTAGTCACTAAGGAATGAATGATGATAGCATTAAAGACCCACTTTTGGGACAGAGAAAAGAGGGAAGCAATGAGGAATCTCTTCCAAGAGATGCTGCCAATTTAGAGATGAAACGGATACTCCTCTAATTCTAGTATAAGGTGATCACCTACAAGGGCAGTCCTGACTTTTTACAAGATACTCACATGAGATGCTACCACAAAATGCTGTGAACAAGAACAAAGTAGGAAAAGGAATAGGTATCATTTTCCCAAATCTTTTCAGCTGAGTTCAAGGCATAGGCATAGAACAACATCATCTGGAGGGGAACATTTAGTAATGGAAAGAGTGACAAAATAGAGAGCATTTAAGAATAGCATAATATGGCTGGGGAAACAAAAGCCATTAGGCCCCCTCATAAAGAAGAGAAAATGCATCTTAGAACACCAGCTTGTCAGCTAAGTGGGGGGACTTTAAACTAGGTTTGAAAGTACAGCAACAACACCAAAAAAACAAACCAGCAAGAAATAAGAGCTATGACCTACTGAAAAAAACAGAAATTGGGAAGAAAATTATGGTCTTGAGGATGAAAGAATGTAGGAAGGAGAACAAGCTGGGCAACCTGCTGAACCACAGATCCTAGGCAGACTCAGTGAGTAGAAGGATCAAACTATAATTTAACTATTATTATAATGAAATGGTAAAAGTCTCAGGATTATCATAGGAGTGTTGGAGATTTACTGCGAAACCTCTGAGGTCCACTCTTCTGACTCTCATTTTGTATGGCAAGTTGCTTCTTAGGAATAGAGAAAATGCCTTTTTCTGTACCTTATTCTTGATTCCAGCCTAGTATGCAGAGCTAGCATTCCAAGTGAACAGCAGGAATAAGTAACTGGGATAGATATGAGGTATTATTCCCCTAGATGTCTGTCCCACTTGTTCTTAGGTTCTTCCTCTCTTCCCTTTTGCTTCTCTTCTTGAGTTGACTCAGCTACTGAAGCAATATAGGCTAGAACCTACACTTGGAAGAGGCTGTAATCAATGCCAGGTCAGATGACTCAGGCTTTGAAGGATACTGTGACACTGATGTAGAAGACATTCTTACATTTTGTTTAGGAAACTAAATCAAAAAAGGGAAGAAAAGTTTCATGATATGATGAAAACTAAGTATGCAAAGATGTGTGAAAAGAAAATGAGAGCTGAAATTACAGTAGACATGTACCACAGGCTGCCAAGATGAAGCAGGAGAAAGGTGACGTTTGTCTGAAATAAGACACTCAAAAGAAAATGCAAACAGGCAAATATAGTAAAACAGAATGTAAAAAATCAACCTTATCCTCCCCAAATGTACTAGAAATAAATGGCAAATAAAAGCAGACATCCATTTCTTAATGCAAGAAGAGACAAAACATAGACAAAAGAGGAATGCTTGCAATATCCAGGACTTCAGACTTTTCAGGACAGGTTAATTATATCACTACCATTAATTAAATGCATTTAAAACACAAGAAACAAAGAACCGAGACCAGAAAAGGGTTAAGAAAGGGTTAAGAAAAGGTTGTTTGGCATAGCTAAATCCCTCTTCCAGTTTTGGTGAAGACTCCTCTTCAAGGTCTATTTACTGGGAAGAAGAGTCTTCACCTAACTCTACCAGTCACATGACAGGAGAATAGTTTTAAACATGACAGAGAGGCAAGGTCAATGCTGTGGTAGGAAATGTGTATTTTCAAAAAAAATAGTTTCTTCTTTTTTAACCTTTTTTAGAAAAATCTTAAAGGTAAGTCCAAGTTGCTTATACTAACACTGCCCCTCCCAGTATCTCAAGTTTTGCTGCCAGGACTTCCTTGCCTGGTGCTGCTTCACAATGACAAATTCTTTGTCAAGGCCATGTTTTTCCAAAAGACTGTATCTGTTTTGTATTACATGGACTTGTCAGCTATTTCAGCAAGATGGGCTCTCTAACCTAGTTCAGGCTCATTCCTTGGCCTCCCTCAATATATCACAGTCACCATAATGTCTCTGCATGACGTCCACCTTGGCTAGCTCCCCTGTGGCAATACAGCCTGAAATACTTCTAAACCAGAGTTTCAAAACTGCAAAATGAAATGCTTCAGCTAGCACATTTTAAAGACAACATTTGTCCTCGTTTGGGTTTGCTGTTGGAGACAGCAGTTCAGATTCAAAAGATGCAGGAAAATCATTGCAAGTTGTATAGTTCTGGTCTTTATTCAGCATGACTCACATGATCCCATTTGCCAGCTCACTCTTAATTGCTGGACTTGTCTGGAGGTAAAAGACTTTGCAGAGCAAAATAACTATTTAACTTGCAAGTCAACACTCAGATTGTAGTAAAAGGAAATGAAAAAATAAGCAGACTTTATTGCTGTAACTGAAGCAGTGACTCCATTAGCCCCAACTACAGCTGCAGCAAGATTTCACAAAATCATGTAAAAACTGAAGAAACAATTCTGATATTGTTATCAGTATTAATAGCAAAGGCTATCTCACATTATAATAAGAATGCACACCTCTTTCTTTTCTAACTTGATTACTCTGTAAACAAAGCCAGCACTTGCTTTGGGCTAAATCCTGAACTCCCTTCTGAATTTGAGGAAATGTCTATTTGCAGAGGAGATGAGATGGCTCACTGGCCAAAAGACTCCACACTCCTTTGTCACTGGCAGTGGAGAGAAGGCCTAGTTGGAATAGTCCTACATGGCACAAAACACCACCAAATAAGGAACAAATGCCCTTTAAAAAAAGACACAGTCCAATGAGTAGCGTTCAGGAGTTAACTATTGCAATAGACAGTTCTATGAAAACAGTAGCTGCATGCTCAATCACAACTCTTTTTCCTTATTCAAAGCCACAAACATGATATATGTTTGGGAAAGAAATATCATTATGAGACTGTGTGCCTACATACATGATTAAAGATGTTTTTCATAATTTCAAAAGGATTAGAGGAAACTAGAAAGGTACAGAAATATTCAACAATGATGCATGGTGAAGAACCACCAAACAGAAATAATCCTAAACCTCAGATCACTGAATAATTGAGATTGCAAAGGACCTCTTGAGAGCAACTAGTCCAACGCTCATGCCGAAGCAGGGTGATCTAGAGCTGGTTACCAAGGACTGTGTATAGTTATGTTTTGAGTATCTCTACAGATGAGGAGTCTACAACCTCTTTGGGCAACTTTTCAGTGTTTGACCACTCTCACAGTAAAAGTGTTTTCTTGTTTTCAGAGGGTCTTTCCTGATTTTTAATTCCTGCCTATTTCCTCGTCCTGTTGGTATGCACTATTGAGAAGAACCTGACTCCTTCATTCTCATACACATTGGTAAGATTCCCTCTGAGCCTTGTCTTTCAGGATTAACAGTCTAAGCTCTCTCAGCCTCCCCTTGTATGAAGGACATTGCTGTCCTTAATCATCTTCATGACCTGTGCTGGACTTGCTCAAGTATGTCTGTATCTTTCTTGTATTGAGGAGCTCAGAACTGGACCTAACACTCCCGCTGTATCTCACCAGTACTTGAGTAGAGGGGATGGATCACTTTCCTTAACCTATTGGCACCACCCTTCCTAACACAGCGCAGGATGATGCTGGCCACCTTTGGCAGCACATGACTAAAGAAAGGCATAATGTAAGGTAGATATATCAGGAGACAAATAATGGTTTGGATAAGATTAAGGATGAAATGTTCACTACCTCTTCTAATACAAAAACCAGCCAAGTGTGAAGTGACATGTTCAAAAGGACCAAAAAGACAGTTTTCTCCCAGTGTGTAGTTAAGCTGTGCAACTCACTGCTGCAGGAAGATGTGGATACTAGAAGTTTGTATGGCTTCACAGATGAAGGTTCACAAAATAAAGATCTATTGTGTTAATAAACACAGACACAATTTGGCTGAATTAGGAAATTCTTAAGCTGCCAATTGCTGGACACTAGGAGAATATGTTGAGAAAGAATCACCAGAAGATCAGAAAAGGGCAAATACCATAGACACTGTGCATATGTAAAGGATAAGACACTATCGAGACAAACCTTTTTTACTGATCCAGGATGACTTCTCTTATGATGAATTGGAAGAGAAACATGCTAGGTATGAGTGCATCAGCTGCTTTTTTTTCCTAGTCCATGACAATCCAATGGACCTACATGGGAGTGAAGATTTTAGCTGTGGCAACTGGAATTCCATGGGAAATCCTCAGTGGCAGAATGACCACAATTCTCCCTTGCAGGAACTGAGATCCTATGAAGAGCTGTCTAAGACTTCTGCATGCTCCTTGGGTTCTGGAGATTTTCTAGTTCCATGCTGCAAGCTGCAGAACATGACTTTAACCAGCAAACTGAAAGACCACTCATATGGTAGTTGAACCAAATGGATTGTGCCTGATAATCCAAACTTTCCTAGGGAGTAGAATTTGGTTTTTTTGTAAGCACCTCCTTCATTCTGAATGCTTAAGGTGATTTAATTGCACGTTGTTTATGTACAGACTTGAAATAGAAATGTACCAGAAGAAACATAACAAAGGGTTAAAAGGCCTGTGTTGACAATTCCCTAGACACAGCTGCCAGCAGTGCACCCAGGAACATACTTATGTAAAGACCATAAGTCCTGCAGTTTGACACTTCATAGTACAGATGACTTGCCAGCAGAGGACTTTGCATCCTAAGACAAGGATACTGGCAACAAAGTTGGTATGTGTCACGTAACATTCATTTTTAAATTAGCCCAACAACAAAACCAGACTAAAGATCTGTATTTCAAACAAGAAAATACACAAAAATCCTCCAGTGGTCAGCAACCTGGGCTAAGACTCCTGGAAGCTGAAGTTGGCAAGAGTGTAACATGAAGCACCACCCTTTCAGAACTGACAACTCCTAAGGGATACAAGAGGTCTGTCCAAAGTACTAGGTTGCCATCACCCATCAAGAAGAAGCAGAGTGCTCCATGAGAACTCAACAGCTGGAATCTTTTGTCATTTGCATCTCACAGAAACAACATGGGTCAGACTTCCTTCACTCAACACACTGTGGTGATCCCGAGAATGCAAGTGTGAATTAATGAATTTTGGGTAAGAGAGTGTGAATGCACAAAAACAAGTTGCTTGAAGATTTGGTATCACCTTTGCTTTTCATGGTATTGCACATTGAGTTTTATTTTGCTAATTTCCCTGTATATTATTAGACAAAGGATAGCGAGTCAATGCATTGCAGATTCTTGCAAGGAGAAAAATGTTCAGCACACACAGCCTTTCCCAGTGCTCTGCGCTCATTTTCCACTCATGTGAGCACTGACATGCGACCTGTAAATTTATTTCAAGGAAAAAAATATGAACAAGGAGATGGTATGTGCTTGTGCAGCACCTAGGGAAATGAGTTAAAAAAAAAATCAGAATTTTGCAGTCTAGCAAAAAATGCTTGCACTTTAAAACACCCAATAAGTAACCATATATTATGCTATGGAACTGTTTACTTCAAAAAATGAAATGACAGTAATTTCTTACCAGTCTCTTTTGCTGAAGCTGTTCTCTAAGAGATCTGTCCTCTGGTAAAACATCACATAGAAGAAAATAATTGTCCTGTTCTTCTGTTAAGAGATGAGGAAATGTGGGTAAGAGTTGGGAATTTGCATCTGCTTTTTATATTTCTTGAACATAATTTGATAGACATTTGGAATGTGTTAAGAATGTAAGGATATGTTTTTTAATTTGGAAAAATCAGATATTTTAATTTCATAAAGTAATGAAATGTGCTTAAATATTTGTATATAGATATTTATATGACACATCATTTATATTGCAGTACAAAGATAAAAGTCTTGCATAGGTTTTCCCCACTACCCAGCTTTATTATTTTTATGATGGTTCTTTTGAAGACATAAAGCATTTTTAATAATTTACACTGGTTATAGTATGAAGTCAGCACGAAAGAAACATAAAATAACTTCTAAGTTTATCTTGCATGTGGGATTTTCATTTTTTTTTCCCTGAACAATTGCCAATTTTCAGTAGTTGCCATCATTTGGTACACTCTCCCCTTACCCGGATGGATTACATAACCTTTTACCATCAGATTTCATGCTATCTGCAAGATACACAATACACCAGTTTAGATACACACACTGGATCTTCTCCAATTTATATTTCTACTTACATGTTTTACTCACATTTTGTCCTTACTAATCTTTTTGCTATTTATATCCAATTTAATAATAGAACAAATCTTAATTCAAATGAATTACCTTAAAGTTATTCACCTTGTAAGAATATATAAAAAACACTTAAAAAAACATTATACATTTGAAAGATACTAATTTATTAATCAAAGGATTACTTGGTTGGTCACTTATCCTGAAGAGACCATCATTATTTCTTTTTGCAATTTAAAACTTGCTATATTTTAGTCTTTCCCACATTTTCATACAGAAGCCTGTGTGAAGTAAGACAAACCCCCTCATTTCTGAACTACCAAATTTGAAGGAGTTAGTGATTAAAATTAACAAATTTGTTAACAAACAGGTGACAAAATATTCTTATTGCCCTCTGGAAGGGCTGTTGATGATTTGCAATTCTAACAAGCTCTGGCATTAAGGCACTTGCTTTGGTATTTTCAAACTGAGTTGTGTTAAAATTTCTGAAGCAAAATGGATCCATATGCAAGAGAAACACAATTATGGTCTTTGGAGCAATTTTCATTTTTTATATGACTTTTTATTAGTTTGAATAATTAAAGCAATTTATTTTCATCCATTTTGTATTCACTCTTCACCTTCCACACATCCCTGACACTGCCTGCATTCACTTTCTTCCCCCTTTTAAGGTCTCTATGGAGAATTAAAGATGCGGGAAGGCCCTAATGATCTCTTATCCGCTTTTAGGTAAACTATATTTTTCTATTAGAAAAGGGAAAGACAGAAAAATGCATCAGCTACTTCTGAGATAAACACTTCCTTTGCACAGTCATCACTGTCCTTACAATGTATTGTCCCTCTGTGCCAATGCAGCAGACTCATGAAGTATCATCTTTGGCCTTGTGCTGGAGCTCAGAAAATGGCAGCTTTTGTACACCCTTCCATGAAGATACTGCACTGGGGTAGCAAGCACGGTGGCAGGGGAAAGGAAGGGTGATTGGGTGATTATGGCCCGGATGTTCAGGAAGGGTGAGGAGCATTACTGGGGGTGGCAGATGGTGAAATTGGAAAAGACAGGTCACTGGAAACATTTCCCACATTTCTGCAAGGACCATCACCAATTTTTTATGCAGTGGGTATCAAGGCTTCCCCAGCCATGATGTAAGCAGCACTTCCAGGCCTTGATTTGAAACTGGCCTCAATTTGGCAGTATATTTAAGCACGTATTGAACACCTCCTCATTCTGCACAGTGCTGAAGCATGTGTTGCAATCCTTGGGAAAGGTAAGTTTAAATATTTGGTTAAGAGTTCAAGATTACTTCTCTGGTTTTCTGACTACTACTGTCAGATTACTTCACCCTTGTCTGATCAAAGCAGCAAAATATGCCAAAGATTATCACCTGGTTTGACCAACACAAAGTAAACAAGCAGCATACTTACCTAATGGGGCTTGTGAATTTGTTCTTATCACACTACAGAAATCTGTGATGGGCTGTTCTGCAAACCTCTTCTTCCAGTGTAAGATGTATCTTTGCAAATAAGGGCGAGATGATTAGTGCAAAAGGAAACATAAGAAAAAGTTTACTAAACAGATGATCAACTCATGTCTCTTTCATCCTCTAAATTCTTAAGAGCGTTTTGTGCTTTTTTAAAACTCCTGTGTCTGTTTTCACTTCATCTAATTTAGTTTTCTAATTCATTAATTCAGCTTCATTAAAACTGGGTTTAACTATCCTGTCAAAGTGAAGAAGACAGTAAAACAGATTTGAATTAAGCTTTACATAAACACTGTGACCTATTCACATCATCAGACAGAAGTTCCACTCAGATGCATCTTTACTGGAAAAACATAATATAGAGTAGTCTCAAATTCCTAAAATATTGTGCTCTGTGTTCTGCAAGATGCAGACGGGATTCTGAAACCCAGTAAAAACACCAACTTGTCAACAGTGAGGTTCTGGCAGGTCTCCTGTGGAGTTCTGGTGAAAGCTGTAGCTTGGCAGACAACTAGGAAGACAGAAAAATGAAGTCCACAAACACCTGGGGGTGGGATAGCAGGCAAAAGAAAAATCCCTAAACACATCTTAAAGGTTTAACCCATCAACTACAGTGGTTTAAAAACATTCCTGCACTATCATTTTCTATATTACAGCAGCATCAACAGACCCTTACTGAGATTAGGTTCCCACTGAACTAAAAGCTAAGACATCATCACCTTCAATTGTATGATGAAGGGAACCAAGCGATCCTTGTGCTAATTTTTCAGAATCTTAGTATAAAAGAGTAAGTTTCTGAAACTGTTTAACTGCATGCTTTTATTTATACTTAATGACTCGTGCGTGATAGAAATTATGGGACAGTTGGTCATGTAAAGGCTAACTATTCAATGACAACTTTCTATTGACATGCCATCAAATTAGGAAAGGAATTATAAAAACCCCAGGTATCATTATTATGAGGACATTTTAAAATACAGTTGTAGTTTTTAATGCTTGGACAATGTAGAAGTTTACTTGCCACAAGCTATCACATCTCATGGTGATTCACTTTACCTCTATTTACCATATATATATATATATATATATATGAGGACTTCAACTTCAGCAGCCAAGGCTTCAGCACTTACTTGTTTCTTGCTAACTGACATGGAGAGGATTAACCTCTGGGACTCACAGCTAAGCACAGTGAAGCCACTGCAGAGATGAAGCTCATTCAGAGGCATCATTAGATGTCAGTTGGAGGTGAGGATTTTGCTGTCCTCATTCCTACTCTGTTGTTTATAATGGACAATGAAACAGCCTTGCTGCTACACAGAACAGCAAGTCTTCCAGAATGTCATCCTTGAGCTTTTAGGACATAAATGTGTAAATGAAGGAATTTCAAGATGTCATTTAGTCTGTCCCATGTACTGAAATAAATGTACACAGTTCAGACAAACTTACCTAACCGTAACTGTCTGTGCCATGAAGCTTACTATTAAGTGATTTACATCATGATTTTCACATCACTTAACCCAAATAATCAATGATCAAATACAACAAATGCTCTGTCATGCTTCTAGGGAGAAAGAATAAGTGATCACTGTCCAACAAAGAACACTGCATTCTTATTCTGCCTGCTTTCAACACAGAACCAAACTCAAATATGCATTTTCAATTTTAAGCAATGTTAAGTTCATACATCTGAATGATTTAAATGATTTACATTTCTCTTCCTAAATTTCATATTAATATATTTATTTTTTTTTGTGAGTCTCCATAAACACAAGTTTATTGGCTTTGGGTGAGTAACATCCAATCACAGAAGACCTACTAGAAAACTTCTAGTTGAGAAATTAGCCAGCTAAAATTTAAACACCACAGCCAGGCTATCTAGAAGCTGGCAGGTAGCATCTAGCCTACAGTCTGGCCCATACATTGCTGTGTGAGAAAGCAAAAATCCAAGCAAGTACCCAGGCTCTGAAGTTACAAGCCAGCTGGGGTCATGCCAGATACTGGAGGAAGTTAAAGAAAACAAATGTGACCCTGAGATGATCGATGACACAGCTGTAGAAGGAGCCACAGTAGTATGTAGATCACAGTACTGTAAAGTATAGTTAAGGATTAAATGTGATTTCTATGGGGAAATACTGGCATCCTTAAAATAGGCCAAATTAATTTCACCCCAGAATGTGATGTTCTGAGCAGCTTCTGTGTACAATATACTGCTTTAGGACATCGTACAGTGGCAGAAGTAGTTTTATACTGTACAAATAAAATCAGTGACAGGACCTGAGAAGCCCTAGGGATATACCAGAAATGTTTAGCCCAGGAATTGCTCTGTATTCTTATACAAAGTTCACATGTCCTAGCAACATGTAGAGGCTGGGGAGTGGTAGGGAAATGAAAAAACAACCTTACAACCCAGATACAGAAAGCCCATAAAAAAAAGTAATAAAAATCCTCCCACTGCACCCCACTGCTTTTTAAAGTATTTTAAAAAGATGATCTGTAGTCCGAAAGCTAATAAAAAGCCTAAAACTTTTTTTAATATCAGCATACATATACATTTTAAACAATATAACACTTTTTACCTTCTAAAATCTGCAACCAGTTTCACATCTGCTATGATGAGCCTGTGTTCAATAATCATGTGCTTCAGGAGCTGGCTTTGTTCTGCTAAGAGATAGCATTCTTTGCAGAAAATACAAGGCACATGGGGAGAACTTTCTACAGCAACACCAGCTGGACTTTCTGGAAGAGACAGAGTCTCCAAAATACACTCTGTATCTAAAAGAAATAAATAAATAAAATTAATTTTGACTAAGTGAAAGTATCTACATCACTTGGTGTATTTCTGAGGCAGTACATGTAAAACCTGTTTTGTTGTAAGACACCTAATTTTCTTCCTCCCACTACCTAGTTTACCTGTTGATATGAATGAAGCTGCTGTCTCCCACATTCCTCACGCTATCAGGAAGGCTTTAGCCTGTATAGTGCTTTAGATTGTATAGTCCAAACCACTGTGTACACTGTTTTCTCCTAATTATAATTTTATTTATTGCACAATATGTCTATCATTTTCAGTTTGTCTCTTGAAGGTCTGCATACATTTGTCTTGCAATTTTTATTCTCCATTAGCATCTCACCTACTGTTCTGTGATAAAGGACAATTCTTGATAAAGATTATAGCCACATGGAAGCTTTATGTCCACTGAAACACTTCCCGATTGTATAGATGTTGAGAAGGAGTCAGTCATGCCTCATGTGGAGAGGTCAGTGGCCCGTGTTTGTACCAGACTGTACCAGTCAGCCACAGGTTGCTCAAATGACACAACACAGAAGTGATTTAGCGGCCAATGTTCTCCAGGTTCACCACTGTTTGTACTTCAACAAGTAGATGAATTGCACAGCACTGCAGCAATCTTGCAAACAAGTAGACTGACCCAGAGTATATGTGTTTGCGTCCCCATTTATTCAATAGCAGTTTAAATCCCACTGGTATAAATTAGTGTAATTCAGTAAGAAATTGTGTAAGAAAGTAAGAAACTGTGTGATCAACAGATACCTCAGTCTTTGGTAAGGGTGTATCTTGGAAGCAAATACCCGTTTCAAGATATATCTTTGATTTTAGCTACATCAAGTTTGGACAGAAAATGGAAAGTAAAACCAAAAGAAAAAGCTCCCCAATATTTCATGCACCCTGAGGATGAAAACTGAAAATATCATGGGTTTCCTTGACTCTTGTGATATGAATAAAGTTAACCTGTGCAGCAGAGGCATAAATTCTATGTCTCTGTCCTGCAGCGATATGAACACCTCTGAAACTTCACAAAAGCAAATAATGGTTGAGGTTGGAAGAGACCTCTGGAAGTCAACTGGTCTAATGACCTGCTCAAGCACAGCCACCTAGAGCCAGTTGCTCAGGACCATGTCCAGATGGCTTTTAAGTATCTTCAAGGATGGAGACTCCACAACCTCTCTGGGCAACCTGTGCCAGTGCTCAGTCACCCTCACAGTGAAAAAGCATTTCCTGATGCTGAGGGATCCTCCTGGGTTTCAGTATCTGAAGCTACCTAAAGACTTAAGAAAAAGGCCTTCCCGCATGTCTACCATTTTGTCATGCAGGAATTAAAAAACATGTATGATTAAAAGTTTAATTGACCATATTTACCAGACAGAAGAATCAATTTATGACAACTTATATCCAACAAAGTTCACATATATTTATTAACATTGGCAAGCACACTAAATATGTTAATCTGGTAATTTATCCACATGGAAAATTTGAAAAATAAAATCAAAAATCATAAGACATTTAGCTTTTCTCTTCCTAAGAAAATAAGATCATGGAGCAGTGCTCCCCCTTACCCTCCACCAAGACTGAAATAATCAAAGAAGGGCTGGATTTTCATAAATTAACCTGAGAAGCTCCTAAAAGTTCTGCGACAAATTTCTGTTCAGGTAAAGGAAGAGGCACAGAGAGGGGAACAAGACATGTGCTGATGTCTGTCTCAGAATGGTGCTCCAGGGGACTGAGGGTAAACTGGAGATACTGGAAGGCAGAGGTGGAAAAGGGTACAAATCCATAGGAAATACAGCTTCATCTGTTTCATGCTGCTCCTGAAACAACACATCTGCCTTGCACTTCTGTAGAGCCTCTACTTAAGATATTTGAAAAACAGAACTTCCTGGGAAGGCAGTGACTTAGCTGAAGACTGATGATTGCATTACAATGAATTCATTTTATCCCATAAAACTAAGCAGTGTGGAGAGATGACAGCACAGAAAGCCTGGCATTACCTGAAGCAATACCACTATGGTTGACAATGTAACACTTTTCCTCTCAATTTTACCATTCCCTTCCCCCAGATATTTTATGAAATTGGTATTGAATACACTGTTCCATTTTTTTCCTACTTTAAGAACAGCAGCTACTATGCTAAGTGTTAGAGCAATCCTCATGAAAGCTTTCCCAAGCAAAAGTGATGCTACCTGCAAGAGTCCAGGTTTGTGCATTCTTAAGCTCAGTATCAGTTTTTAGCCTGAAAAATAATTAAAACACATTTACTAAGAAAGATAGAGTAACTTAATTTCCTTTGCAATTGCTGACTCACTTATACAAGAGAACTAAGAATATACCCTCTCAGCTGTTCAGTTGTGCCCAGTAAGTAGCTACACTGATTTTTTGTTTTGTTAAAGTCTCTTGCAATGACCTATTAAAACATTTAGAACTCCAAATGAACAAGTGCCTATCTACCTCAACAAACCAACTTTCAAAAAATAGATGTGTGAGGCAGGAAGTGCCACTCATCATAGATAAGGAGCTGATACACTTATTTAACATGATCACTCAGGAATAGCAGTTGTTTGGGCTGGAAGAACAGAGTTGTTAATCTTTAATTTTAGTGGTGAGTTACTGAAAGGAATAAACCAAGGCAAAGATTTTATTTCTTAATTTTTTTTCTGACCAAAGAGAGCAGCTAATACTAGAAGAGAATAACAAATATAGACTGCTGGACTAGTATGTCGACTGCAGAGGCTTATGCAATTTATTTCAAAGGCACTTAAGGAGGGGAGGGGGAAGAACATATCTGCTGCAAAAAATTATGAACAAGAGAATAAATGCACAGAGCTTAACAAAGATGCACAGCCTTTAGCATAGCACTTAATGGACTAACACATACCACAAACATCAAAATAGTACAAATAAAGCTAAGCATTTTATTAAAATCTCTGCAAAAGCAGCTGATTCTGATTCTATATTTGGAGCAGAGTGGCCAGAGGTACTGCAGAAAAACTGTTAACTAAAGCACAGCTGAGATATAATGGAAATAAAAAACACAGATTGAGTTCTCTTACTCCACCAGGAATCCCACATGCAGAGACACTTGAAAATGAGGGAAAAGTATCAAGCTTTTATCTTAAAATCTACTGCTGCAATCATGACTTCACAGGGTCAGATTAAACAACCCTCTACTGCAAGTGCCCTGCCTGCCAATGACAAGCCATTACCTAGGGAAGTGTATAAAAAAAGGACAAACAGTAATCAAACAAATAGCATAGTCTTCCAGAAATCTGAGGGTGGAGAGTTTAAGTCACAGGCTATACAGGTCCCTCAGTTTAATATCATTTTACATTGGTTTGTTTGTTTCGGAGTTTTGTATGTGTGTGTATGTGTTTTTGTTGTTTTTGTTTTGTTTTGTTTTGTTTCTTCATTTTGTTTTGTTTTTTTGTCTCTTCATGGATTTGTTTCTACACTACTTAAAATTATTGGGCTTCCAACACCTACAAAAAACTGCAGCAGCATTTCACGTTCTCCTAATGTTCCTTCATTCCTCATTGTCTTTGTCCCAACTCCTGGCTAGTTCTACTCTACTCGTCAAGTGCTAGAGTGAAGGGTGCCTTGAAAACAGGCGAGTGGAAGAAAATTTATTTCTAAATCAGCAGTTTCTCCTCAATCTCTTCTTCATTTCATTTTTATAGCATTTTGCTTGCTTTCAGGATCACTGAATCACCAGCTGAATTATCTTCCATGATAATAATAAAGTCTCAGAGAAGTTGTGGATCAGGTGCTAATGTGCAAGACAGTGGACATATTTTTTTGGTTTTGCTCCCATATGTGTTATTCTGCATTTGTTAATATTGAATAGCACTTTCTTTGTACAGTTCAATCAAATACCACAAGATTCTTCTGCAATGCTTCTGTTCACCCTTCTGGTTAACACTTGGGGAAGAAAAAGTATTCACAGCAAAAATTATCACCTAACCCTCTTCCTATTTGTGTCTGTGATGAATGGAACAGGACCTAGCTCATCAGACCTAGACTCTGTTCTGTAGAAGAGTCCTATAAAATCCAAATCATCCTGTCACCACTGAGTTTTTCTCCTCTGCCTAATGGAAAAAAAAAGCACGATTGTTATGCAAAAGATATCCCAAAGGCTTCACAGAAAGCCCACTGAACTCAAGAAGTAGGAAAATCCCTCTCTCACAGAACTGACAGCTGACACCATGTTGTTCAACCTTTATCAGAACCGATAAAATGTGGTCTTTAAAAGCTAATTCAGAGCTAAAAAATATAGATTAGTAGAAAAACAAACAAACAAAAGACTAGAGGAATATATTATTAGAAAACAAATACCCTGTTCTTCAGGGGAAAAGAAAATGAATACTTTGAAGATATTTGACAATGAGATGGTATAGAAAATTGTTCGGATTACACAAATTGCTTTCAAAACTAAACTAAGCACTGTTTTTTGTTGTAAGCACCCATAGGGTACCTAGTGCAATGGAATCTTGATCCCTGCACAGGAACTTTACACACCATTACAACAGTGATAAAACAAAATGAAAAAAAAAGAGTTTAAAACAAACAAACAAAAGGATTCCTTTTATAGAAATTACATGGCTTTCTTTAATTGTAAATGTTGTTACAATATAGATGAGTTGATCTTCAAAGCCAATGAAACAACAGGCTCACAATGGATTAATTTTCCTCACTGGAACATTTTTATTTCCAAATACAATTGTTCTCAACTCAAAAATAACGTTAGTTTGTACATTAAGTGTTACACCTACACAGTTATAATACAGACTATAGCAGTACACACAATGTACTCTACCCGAGCAATCACACATGCAATTATCATAAAGCAATGTGCTGTGTAATTTTATGACCAATACAATAGATGTGTGTATCAGAAAGGAAAGGAAAGAATGATTCAGCATGTGAAGGTGAGTTGTGAAAAGCCAAGTTGTCAGAGATGGTTTAGGAAGTGTAACAGCTTGCTGTCCCCAAGAAGTGAAGGGATATCGTTACCCTGTCTTTCACCACCTTATCCTACTGCTCCTAACCATCTACTATTGCCCTTCTGCTTGTGCTAGCTCCTAAGCCTGTCAAATCCTTTGATGAGTTAATACAAGTCTTCAACCAGACAGAACTACTCATTTTCTTTTTGCTCAGTTATGTTGAAAATGCTCACAGAAGAGTCCACCAAGTGCAAGAGCAAACTAAGGAGTGCACAGCAAGAAGCAGGAAGATGAAACAGGACCTTCACCTTCTCATCTCAGCCTCCTCCCTTCTCAGCTTAAGAGCCTCAGCTGTTTCATGTAATTTTACCATAAGCATGCCGTATAAAGTGTGCAAGGTTCTTTCAAAAGCATTACACATAAAGGAAAATAAACCACTAAGATTTTAGCAGTGTGCTTCCCCAAAAGGCCATGCAGCATTGATTTAAATTCACAAAACCAACCGTTACCAGCATGTCTGTATGTCAGTACCGAAATGCAGTAAGAGCTGTTGTGCTCCATTCTTCTTGGTGGCACATCTGGACTACGTGTTCTGAGTAGATCTGGGGCAAGCTGAACACTGTGGCATAAATTACGTTCTCTAACTGGAAAGTGGAGGTACTGGGGTTCAGATCAACGAAATAACTTCACTTTTGCAACTGCTAACTCAGATGGCTTGGCTCCAGGCTGCAACCTGCAGCCATGAATCAAGCACCAGAGTGCAGGGAGAGGTTGATCACTCCAGCAGGGAAACAGCAAGCCTAGGGAGGAGCTCCCTAAATTAGTCAGCAGGGAATGGAGGGGAGAGAAGCACTCCTATACTTCTTTTTGAAGCTTGGCCACCAGATAAAAAAGGAATGAAACCAGAATGAATGGAGATAATAAAGGTCCAAAGACAAGGATTTTTAACTGGGGGAAAAAGAAATCTACCTCATATTAAAAAAGACTATGCATTCTATTAGCGGAATAAGAATACCTGAAAACTCAAGACTGCATGTAGTCTGAGAAACAAAATGATGAAATAGGAATTAATACAAATTGTCTTAAGAGACATATTTACAGGTTCCATGCCATTTTTTGACATTTATGGCACAACAACAAGGCTTTAGGCTGGAGAGTGTATTATGTAAATATAGACATGCAGAGTATATATTTATAAGCCCACTGTTGGTAACACAAGGATAATGAAACAAAATACGAACATCTGCTGGAATGTTAAGTGTCTTTCTAATTAAATCCAGTAGTTGAATGAATCAATTAATTACCAACAAGTCTGGATTATTATCTCATTAATACAGCTGGTTAATATTATGATATAAGCACAAGAACTTGAAATGATCCTAAAACAAAAATGAATGCAACGACGATATACAAGCAAATAAAGGAGTCCAAACAATGAGTAAAAGACTGAGGACATTAGACATGTAAAGAGCAAAGGGGAGAACAAATAACAGGAAAACAACAGACACCTTGCAAACCTGGCACTCCCCACTAACCACATAACAGATGCCGACTAGAAAACAGAAAGGCTGAGCACCCTCCCCCAAGCTCACATTGATTACATGGCAAAAACCATTTAGTTATCAAAATGACCAAACCCTCAGATATGATACATTAGGGAACAAAGCTAGATTCCTATAGGTAATTCTGCACAAAAGAGTGCTGCATTTAAAACTCCTCAGGAAATTAGCAGTTTTAAAGCCTTGTTTAGTATTCAAGTTTTTTTGATCTACAATGAAAAAGAATACCAGGAAGCACCAGCTTGATACTTGAAATACACACGACAGCTTCCCTGTTTTGCAGCCTTGGCACTGCAGCATCTATTTGTTGGCACAGCAGCATTCCCTAATTTGTGGTCATTTTCTTGGAAAAGATTTTATACTGATTACAGGATTTTCCCTTTGTTCTCTAGAGTGTAAAAGCTATAACTAATAGCTTGCCAAATAAACAGTATTCAAAAATAAAACTCAGAATAATGGAAATAAAACACCCTGTTATCATCCTCATATTTGCTCCACAGGCAAATATGTTCCTTAGTGAAAGAAGAATCAATATACATAACCATTTCCTACCTCTCTATATTAAAACACTCAAGTACTTCTATTAAATTGAATTGAGTCCGAGTTCATGAGGAATTATTTAGCTATTATTTCTGCTTGTTAACACACTATGAACAGTATTTCGTTAAAATGTCCATGTGCTTTAGGAGACAACACATAACTGTAGTGTCTCCCAAGATCAGTCAGTCTGAACCCTGCCTGGTTTTTCATTGAAAGCAAATAAGCACTTAAGAAGAGTTGTTAAACCTACAGCTAAACCTTGTCAGTTTTACAGAAAGTGTACATACTCTGTAGCATCCACTGTCTTGGAATAAATAATTTTACTCCAGTCAAATAACAGTTTTAAGAAAAGCTCTGAGTTACCAAATCTTAATATCTCAAGACAGAGTTTCTATAGAGCAGGTGTCTGCTGGGAGCTGGAACTAACAGAAATACAACTGTGCTTAATAGCCATATTTAACAGGGCTGCTCTGTCGGGGAGCTTAGGATGTTGCAGTTTCATTAGCATTAACAAGTGTTGCTATGGGTACCAGAGCAGGGGCATCAGAATACAAGTGAATACAAGGAGTGGGAAAGTAATTAATAAAAACCATCAAGTGTTGGAATTTTAATAAAAGAAAACTAATGTGCTTGCCAATAAAATAATGTTTAAATAATAGACTACTTTATTGCCCAGTTCACCAGCAGATATATGCCACTACTTGTTATCTTTCAGCTTGAGCCCAGACAAATCCCTACAAGACTGGAGCAAATCCACTGTTCTCACATTGAGAGGGACACAAATCCACACACACAAAAGTGACTCTAATAAGTATTCATAACAATATTTAAGTGCTAATGTAAATATGAAATTTATAAATATTTAACACACTACAGACAAGTTCTGTGCAAGCTCAGAGCCACAGAATACCTCATGCCTGGGCAAATGGCATGGATTTAGTGTAACTAAATGCAGGGTTCGATACCTTGGTCACAGACATGAAATGGTATTTATCTACTTGAGAATGAAATTTTGAATAATCTTATTGCACTCTTTATCGCTACTCCAATTTCTCAGGACTGAAGCAAAATTAGCACCATTTGTGCTTACAGAACACATAAAGGCTGAAATGCTAGTATTGCAGGAGCATCTGTCATACTCAAAACACAAAGGCAATTCCTATTCTTAGTCAAACCAGAAAAACTACTTACTGAATGAATGTACGTTTACTCATTTTTTCCCCACCTTCCTTGCCCATAAGTTGGAATTAAAAAGTGCACAGCACCAACAATTCCCACAAGCGACAAACCCATATGAGATTAATAGCAGAATGTTGGCTTTTCTGTTTCATTGAAGAGTGAAGGCTGCAGTAAGGACTCTACTTACAGCAGGTATTTCCTTGATTTCAGGAACATCTTCAAAATACCTCCCAAGTCTGAATTCTCAGCCATTTATGTCAGTCAGTAAGTTCTTACTGATTTCTTTGGAGGTGGTCTTGAGATTTACTTGTGTTGCTTTCCTCAGCTATAGGTGCTGCTCTGGGCTCTCAGGACTGATCATACACAGATTCACAGATATTAGGGGTTGGAAGGGACCTAGAAGATCATCTAGTCCAACCCCCCTGCCGGAATAGGATCACCTAGACCAAGTCACTCAGGAACAGATCCAGGCGGGTCTTAAGTGTCTCCAGAGCACCACCACCTCCCTGGGCAGCCTGTTCCAGAGCTCTGTCACCCTCACTGAGAAAAAGTTCTTCCTTGTGTTGACCTTAAACCT
>JANHGL010006127.1:0-35015 GCA_024611195.1 Ceyx melanurus | reverse complement strand
ATACACACTATAAATATATGTATCTCCAGACAAAGAAGAGATATAGCCCAGATAATCAATAAAAGCAGGTCTGTACAAGTGAGTCACTTGTCTGGAATTATGGTAAAGTTAGAATCAGAGTGTACAGTCAAGTAAAGGAGCTGGCCTAATTGGGGAAACCCAGTTCTCAGTTTTGATAACATTCAAAAACAGAAGAAATATTTCCAGTGACTGAAAGAACAAAAAATAAAGCAAAACTTTTGTTGTCTAAATCTTTAATCTCTGAAATATTTGGAGAAGTAGGTTGAGAAGTTTGCACTGGAGTTACCTGCACCATTTGAGGATGTACCCAGGTACTCCATGTGCAACAATTTGAAGCTGACTCAGAGCAGCTCAGTGCAAAAAAACAAAGTGAGTAATCTCTTTGTAGAACTGAGGCTTTGCAACTTTGTTCTGAGTCATCCAGACAGCTCAAAGTGCCTAGACTTGGTACAGAAATAAACAGATTGAAACACAGCACTGGGTTTCAAAACAAACATTGCTTCTGGTCCTTCTGTCCGCGTGACCTTGGTAACACTAGTTAACATCAAAGTGTTGCTGATATGCAGGGTAGTTTAAAATCTCTAGGAGACTATGGAAGTGGAATATGATAAGGGAAAATGAGGGAAAAAAAAGAATGAAAGAAGGAGGGCAGAATATTTTCTTGCCTATAAAGAATGCCACACATGAGAGAGGGAGAGATCACTTGTCTGGTAGCATGATTGGAAACAGAAGAATAAAGCCAGAATTGTTGGCATTAAGAGGTGTAGGGGAGAGGTAAGGGAGATCTTTCCTATTTTGCCTGTTCTTTGACATATTCTATCCACCCTTAAGTAGTCCTTCACATCCTGTCATCAACTATATAAACTAAACAGTAACATCAATCCTGCTTCATTCAGCAGATCTCTGTTAAAAATGTATGCTCCTCTGTCTTTATGCTGCTATCTTAAGGGTAAATATTAGTACTAGTTGAGCCAGACTCTTCTGAAATGGATGAGTGGTTACTTCTGCCACTTCAAGTTACAGCAGCAGATGTCTCTGTCAGTGGCACTGGTGCCAGTTTGGAGAAGCAGACCTGAAGTTAATGATCTGCCCGTTAAATATGGAAATCATGACTTAGTCCTGATTTGCTGTTTAGTCCTTTGTATTTCTTTGAAGGTCACAGCCATTCCAAAGTCAGCAGCAAAGCTAAGGAACCCTGTGTGGCCTCCAGTAGCCATCCAGCTACGTTAGCACGAGGGTGTCCAACCCTTCAACCACGCTGCTCAGCCTGGGCACTCTTTTTTGCCCAATTGGTTTCCCCCAGCAGTGTACAAGCAATGTGAGTTCAGGCCTGCCCCCCTGTTCAGTCACACCCAGTATCCATGTGCAAGGCAACAAGTATTCCAGAACACAAAGGAGTTTTAACATAGAACTTAAAAACAGAAATTATGGGTATTGAGTTAATAGATTTAGTAATTAGATAATCAGCTGTAGCATTGTGTATATTACAGGACTTGTGGTCATTTGGTTTGTTTCTCATGTGCTACTGCATCTCTGTAACTAAAATATATATCATTACATCTTGAAAAAGATTTCTGTAGAAATGGTATCTCAGTGTCTCATTCCATATAGGTTGCAATTGATGCAATAGTGAGAAAAAATCAAATAAATCTAACAGAAGTCCAGAAATGAACAATGCCAAATATCCAGATTCTTTGAGTCACAAAATTAGCAAGAGGTAACATGTTAATCACTTTAAGAAAGCTACTAAGTATGTCAGTTTAAATGCTTTTGTGTTTGAGGGAGGATCATGCAATATCTCAGCAAGTGAGCAGAGCTGCTCCTCGTCTGTACTTGAATGGGAAATGTGTAAGAAAAATTCATCGTATTACAAGAAAGGATGTCAGTGGTTTAATAGGTTTCATCATTGCAGCTGAGTCAGGGCTGAAGTCATGCCTGCAATGGTGGTAGGGAAACAGTCTGCTCTTGGATTTGGATCCCACATTCATTCAGTGCTGAGGCTTACATTTGGCTCCACAGTCTGTGGCATTACATTCTGGAAAGCTTTTTATCTTCCTACATTGGTATCCTCATGACAATAGAGAGCCTGCAAAGTTTGACAGGGGGATATGGTTTTAAGGTAATATAAATATACTTTAGCAGTTTTCTGTCTTATTTCTTTCTTTTTACCTGTAAAAAAAAATTAAGAAGAAAATTGATGAGAGGAAAATGAAAAAAAAAAAAAAAGCACTATTCATTGTATCATATACACAGTACAAATACAAACCCCAGAAATAACACGTCAAATGAACTGAAAATGAGGAGCTCTAGAAACCTGAGCTGGGAAGATAAAGATAAAAGGACAAAGTCTGTTAATGACAGGGCTAAAGAAATCAATCTATGAACAGAATCAATCAAAAATGTGTTTGAAGTCTGTTAGTACTTTAGTTAATAATACGGGAAAGAGATTTTCATGGGGGCTGTAGTCACTGCACTTTTGAAATCACTTTCTTTCTGAAATAAAATTTACTCTGTGTCTGAGAATTGCATTATGATGTAAAATTCACCTTTGTTGCTACATAGTTTCACAACTGCATTGTGGTCCAGAAATTATTCACCTTTTTATTAGATTTCATTTGATTTTTCTTGTTTTTCCAAAGCTTCTTTGCAATCCAGAGCATTTAATTTCTGTTGATATTTATCTCTGTCATTGATGTAGCTATCAATTTAATCTTTCAAAAGAAAGACAGATTTGGGACATAAATATCTTCATATTATATTGAGACTGCTAAAGATAAAAAGGACAGTAATTTTCTGAAACTTGGGAGAGCCAAAATTACATGCAAGTTTTCAATATAAAATCTTTTCCTCTATTCCTGTTTATTTTGTTCCTGTTGATTAAGCCAAAACCCCTTGATCTTCATCCAGAAAACTCCCATTTCTACTTGGCTGAGAAACAGATCCCCCACTGTTTCATCACACCTCTCTCTTGAACTGTCAGTCCCCTCAGAGGAAATCAAAGAAGAGGTCATTAATATTTCTTTCAAGATAATATTGTTTACATCCTGCACACAGTGTTTGCTCTATTATCTGCTGTATTTCCCATTGATGTGAGCAACTCAAAAGACAATTCATGTACCATAGTGTGGAATTAACCATTTCTGGAGCTGTTCTATTTTTAATCCTCTGTAGTTGTCTGTGATCTGGCAAAGCCACTATCTCTGGGAAAGAAGCCCATGTTTATGAACCAGTGTTACACTGAGCAGAAGATCCAACAGAACCTACACTTTAAAGCTCTGCAAACTAGTTTATTTGTATGTGGCAATAAGACTTAAATGTCCTTAATGAAGTTAATTGCTGTTTTTATTGATCATAAAACTGAAGATTTCAAAAACAGAACAGTGTTTCATAATATCTTTTGGGAATGCTATGACAAATATATCTGCAATTGGGTATCATTTCCTGACTCAGTAGGTGCTTTTGGGAAAGATCATGTAATATAATGTTTATAATGGGCTTCTGGATTGGATCCACACGGAAATCATTAAACTGTCTTTGTCTCTGCTTACTTCTATGGCAAAAGAAAACCAGTATTTTTAAAGAGATTTTGCTTTGTTTCCAAATTTTTTGAGTGAAGGAAGTTGCCATATAGTAGAAGAAATACTACTTTGACTGGGTAGGGTTTATTCACAGGAAATCTTACTTTTATTTCATGGAAGAGCTGACAGAGGTTAGTTTTCAAGAGTACCAGAAAATATTCTGCAACAACATCGTGTCATTGTGATGTGTTTTAAACACTTAAGTGTTGGATTACTAAGTACACATAGTAAAGAAGATTGCTGCCCACATTTGCATGGGCAAATTAAAAAATGTATGTTTAACTACATACATTCTCAAACTTCTTGTAAGCAAATATTACATTTCTTAGGTAAATATGTTTGATCTTTTAAAAATCAAATTGTAAATTAAAAATCTATCCACTGCTGAAGGGGATAAAGGATGCTAGAGCCTGCTTGTACAAGCAGAAGCAGGTAAGAGTGTGAAAGATTTAATACATTTCTCTAAATTTTAGAGCATCTGACAGATCTACTCCTCTGGATTGCCAGAAAGGACAAGAATTTGTCTCTTTGGCCGTGTCTTTAACAAAGAAACTCCTCCTGTGTACTTTACCTGACCAGAGGTGGAATAGGGCACTGCTGAGTCAGCACAGCTCTGCTGGCTTCTTTCTCCAGTGTTTGCAGAGGCTTCACAGGTGATTAGCTAACAGCCAAGAACAAGGCTCTAGAATTTACTGCTTAAGAGAATCATAAGCTTTTGACTCACACACTACAAGGTTTTATAGGAATAACAGAGGGGCACTGAGTTCATGAGTCAATCTATCAGCCTGGAATGCAGCCAGCTGTAGGCACGGAACCACAGTGGTGCTCTCCAGAAACTGACTGCTTTCTGTGACTTTGGAGAGCACCTCAGATTTTGAAAGAGCTTTTGGATCTAGAAGTACAATTTCTGTTAAAAAAAAAAAAAAAAAAAAAAGGTATCTTTTTTTCACTAAAAATTAATATTCAAAGGTTCCCTTTTTTTTATAAACTACAAACTGGACATTTTCATGAAGGCAGCTCTTGTGTAGATCTGTATCTGCATGTGGCCCAGCTCCATTGCCTGTACACAGACAGGTGAGAAGTCCCTTTAGCAGAGGACACTCTTTTTTTGGACACTTTAATAGACTGCTTTTTGTAATTAACTGTAAATAGCACTGATTTAGGTTAAAGAAAAGTTATATATGTTTCTTGAAGTACTTTTTCCTTTTTTCTTTGCTGAAGGTCTATCTTTGCTTGTAACTAAACTGTTAACAATGTATATTTTCGTTTTTGAGAATGAAAACAGTTGATAGACTTGTTCAGCATGAACTGAATTTACAAAGGAAGAAAAAATATTTTTTTTTTTGCCTGTCTATCCTAGAAATTGAAGATAACATTTGTCTGTGGAATTATTACATTTCTAGAGCATAGGAATATATAATTCTTTTCTATTACTTCCATGTCAATTTAGCAGCAACAGTAGGACTAAATCAAGTCACCCTTTTAATAGATGAGGCCTAACTTGTATTGAATTGCCAGTTACCATTTTTTGTCCTACATCAGCTGTCACTCTGTATTTTGTGATTTCCCATCTAAACATTACCCAGGGTCAGTAATGTGTCCAAGGTGAGGTTTGATCCAGAGCTGGCAGACTGTGCTGGCAGATTCCCAGCAGAAGAAGGATACAGTGGGTAGCACTGGATTGACTGTTCTGCTCACAGTGCCTGTATCAGTAGGATATGGAGTAGAATGGAGTATCTGTGCACAAAGTGAAGAGGTGTAAACTCCAGAAGCAAGATGTATCTTTGGCTTCAATACAGGAGAGTGTTCTAGGGCAGTTATTGCACATCTGGATGTGCTTGTAGAGCAAACAATGATTCATTCACTTCTAATGCACCTTTTCTTTAATAGGATGAATCATATCAATGCTTCCCTAAACAAACAGCCTGTATTTTTATTTAGTACCAAAACCAGACAGTAAGACCCAACAGAAGATCTTTTCAGTTTCTCTTCAAGACAGAGCTGTGTAGGAGTTGTGTTGTTGTTGAATACAACACACAAAGGAAAGCTGACAAAAACTGAAGTGCAGATCTGATTTAGATCCTTAGCTGGCAAAAATGCAATTATTATTTTTTTCCAGTAAAGACATACTACTGAATCAAGGATAACAGATTCTGTGTTAGGCTTAAGAGAAATGAAAATACAAGCCCATCTTACAAGTGCAGGCTGGAATTTAAGGAACAGAAGCACTAAGAACCATTTGTTTGTCTGTAATGTCCTCCCACAGCTTAAAGTAACAATCATATGGCTCAATGCCTCATTGCTGCTTACTGCAAGGCACAAATGCAGTGCACTCCCAGGGCTGGATGGGGCTCTCATTCCTTATGCTTCTCATTTAGAGATAGGATTTATGGGAAAAACATACCTTGTCTTTAGTTCAGTATCTAGGTTTGAACACCACCAGGTCCATAATCTCAGTGTACTTTTGTTTTTAATGTTCATTTTATAGGCTCTTGGCAACGTGTACTGCTCCTCCCAGTTATCTTTCCCAACCTGAGAGTCATTTCTGCTTTGAGCTACTACTGATGAGTCTGCTCAGTAAGAAAATCCTGCATTTACAAATAGTAAACTGTTGTGAACAGCCCCCCAAGATCACTCTAAAAATCAAGCAGCAAAGCTTATTTTAAAATACTGTTTTGCTGAACATGCATTTTGTCTCTTGTTCATACTCTCAACTTGTCCCTGTGCAATTCTCTACATATATCCATGGTCTGATATTAACCTTGGAAAGATGTGTTCTGGGAACCAGGTGAGAGTGCATCATTCAAATAAGTTTATTTTTTTGCAAAAGAAGCCACTGTAATATCTGGTCCAAAAAATAAGTAAGTATTTGTCAAGCAAGTTTCACAGACTTGATGGGCAGAGGATAATTCAATTAAAAAATCTCACTTATCAAAAGTTCCCTTAGAAGTTAGGCTGTCAGAGGTTAGGAGGGAAGATTGGCACTTGGGTGAAAAAGTAGTTAAAGGACAGAGGAAGAATCCACAATCAGTGTTCACGGTGACTTTTGTAGCTCAGAGCAGCCTATCTCCATGATTATTTATTCAGCTTTTTGAGTAGGTTTCACATATGTGTGAAAGGCCTTTCTGAGATTTCAGTTTCTTGGACTGAGGGGGAATTTGAGGAAAATTTGGAAAAGAAGTACAACTCGAACTTTCCATCATTTGATCCACATAGGAAAACTGGCTCAAGCTGTAGCAGTAATAGTAATTAAAGTATAATAAGTGAGAGAACTTCAGTTAATCCTTTTTTGATTTTTTTTTTTTAAATTCTAATGTTTCATATTTATGAAACAAATTAGGCCAGGCCAATGTAATAGGATATTCCAAAGTGACTGAGAGTCAAATTTTAGCTATGCTAACTGTGAGTTAAGAACATACATAGGCATGAATAGAATTTTCAGCTGTGGATTGAACCAGGGCACTTTGTCCCAGAATCAGGATGAAGAACTGCAAGAGCAGGGGAGAATGTCTTCTTTATCTGTGCTGCTGTGGTAGGAGGATCAATGACTAGTATATAGTAGAATATCAAAAGAATACAAATCCATACAACCTTTATTAAACACTATTTGAAAGATACAAGATTTTAAAGACCAACATTTCATTAAAGATAGAGCTGATATGTGCTTCTAGTGCTGCTTCCAAAATAAAAATGGTAGTGATTGCATATTGATTGATTTGGAATCCCATTTCACAATCAGAGAACTACATTTACTGCAAGGATTCCAAAAAAGACTCTAGTTTTATGTTAGTATTGAGTTGTCTTAGGGCTTCAGAAAATGATTCAGCACAGAGGAGACATCCAGGGAGGCAGGGAGGTTGTTAAGCAGCCAGCTCCAGTTCTAACAGGAATGGGTACAAAGAAATGCCAGCTTATGGCAGTGCCATACAACTGGACTACAGAAGCATGGCATCAATAACATTTATTAACAGTCAAATAAATCTGGCTGGTTAACCAGTGTTCTCTCTGTGTTTTCCAGCATCTTTCACAGTTCATTTGCTCATTAATGTGAAGATAATGGGATACAGAAGGTGGTGATACTCATCACTGGCCTACTGAGGATTTTGGTGTTTCAAAAGTCTGTTTAGGAAGCAAAACCATCCTGATTTAATTATTTATTCTTTCTGGACACCATGGGTTACACCTGCAATTGTGTGAATTGATCTAGTTCTGATTTATTGAAGAGTGTGCTCTCCCTGGGATGGACACAGCACACCTTGGGGAGAGAAACCTGGTGAGCTGTAAACCTGCTGGAGTTGTATGTGCCCTGGCAGTAGGAACACTGATGGAGTACATTCCAAAGCATTTTCATCTGCCATTCTCTAGTTCTGTGGTCCCATTTGCTAACACTACTAACCAGATAATTTCTCTAGGCCATCAGTTGGTTTATATGCCATTCCACTCATTCATGCTCAATATTCAGACTTCAGTACTGGTTTTGCTTGAGGGAGCTGAAAGTGAAATTGAAATGAATCTGATAGGAAAAGAAAAAAAGCATTTCTTCAAAATTTGCTTAAGTATATTTCAGTGCATTACTAAGGCACATGGTTAAGAAAAAGGCATTTCTTACTGTACAAGGACTTAAAAGGCAATCCCTGCAGTACTCATTTACAGCCAAAATGCTGCTTTACATTTCTTGACTACTTCACAGAAAAAAGAAATCCTTCAGAAGTACAAAATGTTCCAGAAGGTGTTTTTACCAACAAGGAAGCTGAGAGAACACCCGGAGTGTGTGTTGCTGGGTGGGTGGCAGCTCCTTCCAGCACCAGGGGTGGAGCTGGGGTGGCGAGGCAGCGCTGGCTGTTGGACCCGTCTCGTCCTGCAGCTAGCGGAGTGCTCCTTAAAAAGGGGTCAGATTCAGCACTTTGTGGCCACTCTTCTCAGCCTCCAGCCAAGTGCTGAGCGGGGTAGGGTGGCTCTGCGTGGGAGAGGTGAAGTCGGGTGGGTAGGAGGGAGTTCTGTGATTTCCCTTTAACTTGGGCACTGTAAGCAGAGCTTGGTTCTGCATACTGATTTCAGCAGGGGGCCAATGTCAACACTGACATTTTCAATCTCTTTCTTTTATGTCACAGTAGTGGAAAGTGACCTGTTGTGTTTGTGGAAGCTCTGGAATCCCGCAGGAGAGGGATCACTCGGCACCGTGGCAGTCTGCCAAGTACAACTTGTTCTGAAACACAGTGGTGCTGAGAAGTTGCATTATCAACTGAAAGGCAATGTCAGCTTAGCAGGAGATAGGTTGGGCTGTTGATTAGCAGAGTTATGAGCAGCTTCCTCTCCTGGGTACACTGCATCTCTGCTGCTTGGCTCCTCCTCTTTTCTTCTCCTTTCTGCTTACTCTTGTTGTCTCCTACTCTTCTAGGAGGTGGCCAATACGGAGTCCAAATTACACACCATTCTAGCACTGTACTGTTTTCAGTACCTCTTGTTTACACTGGGAGTGGAGAGTCTTCATTTTTGAGGAGTAGTTTCTTAATCTGCTAAATTGCTCAGAAGTACCAGAGATTACAAAAGCTAAAAGTGCAAAACATACTCCAAAGTGTTTATTCTGTTTCTAATATTCTATTTCTTTGATCTGGTTTCTGAAGGCAGAAGTCATAATATCATCTCATACTTTAATAAGAATATGACAATAAATCCATCTAATCAATTGAGAATAGTAAAACACTTCAGCCAATAGGAAAGAGAAGTATCTTCAATAAGTGTTTTGCAGATAGAAAAGACACATTGTGTGCTAAAAACACAAATGTGTTTGCATTGTTCTGGGAATTCCCAACTAACAAGAACAAACTGAGAGCAGACTAGGATTACATCAGGGGGGTCTGAATCTGAGTGCTAGGAGGAAAGGAGGTACTTCAACCCACCCAAAAAAGTGTTCACCACCAAAAGATGATATAAGACAAATTCTGAGGCAGATCAGAGTCACCAGATCTTTCTCCAAAGCTCCTAACATCTAAAACTTCTCATGAGATTGATTTTATCTTCAGCCCTCAAACCCATGACTGTACTCAGAAAAACACCAGACTGTATATGCAGAGCATGGACTTTATCCCAGGGTGGGCAGTGAGACTCTTGCACTGGCTGCTCGTGGTGGTGATGTGACAAAGTGTGAGCTGTCTCTCCATGATGGCCCTGGGAGCCAGAGCTCTGCAGAGCTTGGCACTGGCAGGGCAGTGGAGTTACCCTGCCTTCCCCTCTCCCTGCTGGGAACAGTTTGTCACTTACAAACCCACTGAGGGGCCCTGATCACCCTCTGCAGTGTGGTGGCAAAGCCAAGGCTCTGGTGAGCTGAGCAGGTGGAAGCTGGAGCCCTGGCAGAGTGTGGTGTGCTTAGATCTGGTGTGAAACAAAGACACTAGAATCAACTGCATGAGGGAAGCAGATGGCTAAAAAATGTGGAGCTGAACAAATCTGTATTAAAAGTCAATATAAAAGTACTGAACATGTGGAGTAGACTTTCATAGGAAATAGAATGAGTATTTGTGTAATATGCAAATAAATGTGTTTTATACACATTTATACACCATATAACCTCCAGGGCCCAGATAGAAGAGAAGAAAGGCCTAATGTGAAAAGAATGAGGCAGGTTGGAATGCCATTTCTGGTTTTATAGCCAAGAACAAAAGCTAAGCAGGAGGAATATGAATAAGGATTTAGCAGAAACCTGTTAGATACTGTGTATTTAAAAGCAAAATGTGCTTCTCCTGAATCAGAACATCGAAATTATTCAAATGGATAAAAGTACAATAGAATTCACAGATTTACTTAACATTTTTGAAAGAAAAAAAATCCAGTTCTCAGTAGAGATAATGCCATGGGAACTAAAAAAAGAGGCATTTTATCTTGTTAATCACAGATGTTGCTTTACAAGTTCTTACATCTGATCTACTGGGTACAAATCTATTATAATGATTGAATGCTGAAAGCTTTGTTTCAATAACAATAGGGTCATCTTGCAAGCTGATACCCTCCCACCTTACAGATGAGTAAGACTGAATTGAAGTGTAAAAGCAGAGCTCTTATTTGAAAAAAAGCCACATTTTCAAAATGGATTTAATATACGAGACCCCATCAGCATCATGGCTCTCCAGCTTCCTGCCATTGATCCTGTGGTCTGTGCTGGCATTACTCCAGTGTCACTGGGAATCACCTCTATTGAGATCTTCACCTATGAACTCTCCTCTGCTGGCTTCATGCTGATACTCATTAGCTGAGTCTGAACCTTTCCACCTTGCCAGTATGATGATGTTGAATTCACTACAGCCACACTGAGATGTGGAGGTAGCAGTCTGCTTCTGGATGTTCAGCTCTGTAGCTAGGCTTGTTTATGCTCTGAATTAGTAAATAAACTTAGCTGGATTTCTGAATAATCAACCTTTTGAAAATCATCCTCTAACTGCCAATAGTTACTCTTAATTCCAAGTGCTGACATGTAAATTGAGACAACTCCCTCACTGTTTTTTTTCTAATGATGCATAAATCCCTTCACCAGTCTGTCAAATGAAGGGCTAGAATACTTCTCTTTCTTCAGCCTCAGCAAAACTTGGAAAGCTTAATTAACACTCCACAGTGTTCTTTGTATGACAGGTTTTTATTCGAGGTAAAAGCCCAAAGAAAGAGTTAAGGATAAACCCACCTTCACGTGGAAAGAGCTGTCAATAAAGTAAGGGCACAAATGAACTCACTCTCATTCCAGTCTTGTAGCAGCAAGGAGCCTGAAGCATACCACATGCTTTTTCACTTTTAGAGGCCCTCTACGTAATACAAATTAAAACCAGGGCATGTCTTTTCTTAGAACCTCTGCCAGCAGTTTTCTTCTTATAAAATGTCAACTTTAATATTAAGCTTTCCTCTTATAGCCATTTGTTTTGGATGGAGGTGGAAGAAAAGAGTGTGCAAGTGATTTCTGAATGCTTGAATGAAAAGTGTTAGTCATTTGGACCGTTTTCTTTCTGTCCTGCAGGTTCCTGGCTGACCCTTTTATATGGAGGTGGGGGTGGGGAACAACACCAGTCTAGACAGAAGAGGCCAACAACTAGTTGTCCACTCAGGTTTCAGATTAGAAATGAACAGTGTTCAATTTCTCACAGATGTTTGGCAGCCACTGTGCTCTCCCTCTAATCACAAGCAGGAGCTCTTTTGCCTGAAGAATAGAGTGACCAGCAGACGTACATAGGCTTGTAGAATAATGATTCTGTCTGCTGTGGTTTAGCTTTAGCAAACTAGCAAACAGAAAGTTTTTAGAAGTGAGGTCACTAGTATTAGAGGCTTACTAAATATATAGAGTTCTTCAAATCTCTCACACATCTCCTGTTTGGGGGTGGAATGTTTGTTTCATGTAGAATGATATTTGTCCATAGATTTGGTCCAGAAATTAATGTAGTCCTTTAAATCCAAAGTCAGACTGTAATCTGGAAAAGCTTTTCATGGATCAGTAAAAATGTGGAGTTATAAATTGTGTGTATGCCCAGCCTACAAATAAAGGAATGTTTCAGTTTCCCCTATGTCACCTATTTTAAAATGTGGTCACCTGAAACCTGTGGCACCAAATACAACACTCTTCATTTCCCATTGGACACTCAGAGCTTCAGAGTTGCAATGACCATGTCAAATTACCAAAAGTGGTGTAACTCAAGTTTAAAAGCTTTTTTTTTTTCCCCTTTTTTTCCCCCCCCTTGTATTAAAGAAGACTCTAAGTCACCATCTAGGTGTTTAAAGGCTTTGATCTAGTCTAAAAACATGAAAAGGTCCAGGTTCTCTCCAACTTCTCCCAAATGACAAATGAAAAATAAATTTCTTCATGTTAACTGAAGTGAAAAAAAAAGGTCAGTAAGGCATAAACCAAGTAAGTGTCTTAGCCTAACTTCTCTGAATCCACCACTGTCTGAAAATATTTGTGCTGTATCCCAAAGAGCAGAGGCTGATTTAAAGGAGGATGGGTGTGTCACCTGGGATGGCTTTTTTAAATGTTAGCAGATATTTTCAAAGGACAGAGATACCTGGAGAGGATTTGGGTGAGGGGATGCACAGGACTGATTGGAATTGGAAGAATCCTTAAAAAAAAATATCTCAGCACTTATAAAATCAATTTTCCATACTTCCATGCTATCATTAGCTATTTGGGATTTATCAACAAAGGAACAAAAACCCATCTGCTGACCTAAGTTCCTGGGAATAATAGACATTTGGGATGGCAAATGCTTAAAGAGTTATTCCAAGAACAGACTAAGAATTACTGTACTGGAAATGTTTTCATTTTCTTGCATACTTTCCAATTATTTAAGTCAGGGAAAAATCAGCTTTTCCTCAGGTTTTCAAGCTGCATACAAACAGGAATCATTAAATAAGCAATTTCTCACATGTTCATTGTTCCATTTTCCAACTTTTACACTTATGCTTCTGAGACTGGGAATACTAAACGTTCCCAGGCAGCCTGTGACTGGAAAGACGACGTGTCTGGGTCATTTGGAGCTGAGTGGGTCTTCTGTAGCTTTCAGCTCTAGATGCAGCACTTCCAGAAATGAGGAGAAGGTCCCAGAGCACAGAGTTCATTTTGGGAACAGAACTGAGTGGTTGAGCAGTTTCTAGCTCAGAGAAGCTAATGACAAAAGGAGACAAAAGGGGCTCCAGGAGTCCACTGACAATTGTAGATGCCATTGGAGGTCAGGCATGTCTCACAGTAAAGAATTACAGGAGGAATGAAGATGTATTAGAGGAAAGGGAGCCCCCAGTTCAGAGTTGTAGTGCACTTGCTCTGGGGCTGCATTTCTTTGCTTCCATCACTTCTCCCAGGGCTCTGATCCCATCCAATGCAACATCCAAATGCTGGCTGACCTCAGAAAGCAGAGGCAAGCTCACAGTTCTGATGGAATGCTTCATGAAGTGAATATGGCAGAATATCTGCATCAGGGAGTGGGATGAAGTTGCCTTTCTGCATTGGTATGTTTGAACGTATGTAAATTGACATCTGTCTGGCTGCCATCTGCATTGTCCTGCCTCTGAGCAGAAGTTCACTGCCAGTGGAGCAGCTCCCATGTGGAGCTGCAGGGAGCAGGGGACACTGCACCAACTCCCTCCCCAGTGCTGACTGGTGGCATTATCCATACTTTTAGAATGGAGTCAAAACAACATTCTGGGGAGCAGCAACTTTGTAAGACAGAGGAGCAAATCAAAACAAAACCAGTCTGCTGATGCTGATCTTCCATCACCAGTCAGTTTCAAACATAGGCTCATGTTCATTCATCATCTATAATCTATATATTTACTTCATGTTTTATTTAAGTTCCCAAGTATAAAAGCAAGGGCAAAAACTTCCCAGGTAAATTTTTACTGTAAAATGTAAACAACAAGGAACATAGAGCTTCAGGCATGGAAACTTGATTCTTTCTTTAAAGGATATATTTTCAGTTCTAACAGAATATTACAAGCTACCTATAAATATCAGATCATAACAAAATTATCACAATAATCAATAGAGACAGAAATTGGTATTTCTTCTATAGGCTTGTAACACTTCCAAAGAAAGGCACTCATCATCTAGAAAATTCTATCGTTTTTTTACACAATTAATGTCCCTACAGAACATTATAGATCTCTTCCTTTATAGTAAAAAATAATAGATTATTATCATTGCTTCTTACTGAACTTTCTCCACTATGAAACTAAGATGAGTCATCAGAACTTTCTGAAGGCCACTGGTTGATTCAGGCAGGACTGGAAATATGAAATCCCTGGCTTTTGCTACTGTACCCAGACCACCAGACCACATATTTTTTGTCTTGGAAAATTAAACCAAATGAATTTGCAAGATTTCTTGATGTGTTACTTCTCTTACCCTGTTTGCAGTGCTTTTTTTTTTTTTGTGGTAAAGATTCAAGATTCCCATTTTTGAGTTAAAACTCAGATTTAATGACTCTGAAAACTAGAATCTTTTGAAGATAAATACTTTCAATACCCCCAATATCCAGATTACTGCCAGATAAATCAGCATTTCTGCATGGGATGATATTGTTTTCGTCTGGCAGTAAGTAACCCACATTATGACTTCACCTCTTAAATTTCCTCAAGAGGTTGATTTTCACTAGAAGTGCAGTTTTTTCCAAGCCATATTCAACTTAACCGTATCATAATTTAGGAATTTAATTTGTTCCATATTGTTGCAGCTGCCTCTCTCTGCAGTTGAATGGATGGCATTCTTTTTTTTGAAGCTGGGGACCATAGAATACGTTTGTTTAGGCTTTTATAGAATTTAAGAAATTAAAAAGCAGATAATGAATCCAGTTTTATATGTGTTTCTGTATATTTGCATAAGTACATACATATTTATTTATATACATATTTAATAAATATGGCTTAAACTGGCACAGAAAAAAGCTATGGGAACTTTATGTTTCTGAATTGATAGTGGTCTTTTTGTACTTAGAGCAATTGATAGCAGTTCAAGACTGATTCTCTTAGGTCCAGGAGGATGTGATCTTGTTTATCTTGGATAAACAGCTGCTGCCTCTGTGCTGGTGCTCAGGAAGCAGGTAACTACTGATTCACACCTCTTGTGATGCACAAGAGCATGGTGAGCTCCCTGGAGCTGCTACACTCATGTTGGGCTGCAGTCCCACATGGGCTGCAGGAACAAGTCTGATAAATACTGCAGACTCTCCTAAGTCCCAAATTATTCTTCCTGCTGTGAGGATGAAGTGGGAAGGGAAGGAGCTTTCCCATGACACCACAAACATGCAGAATCACTTTTAGCTGCAGCCCTAGAAATTCTCCTTCACTGAAGAGACACGGGGCAGGGCTGAAGGAGCTCAAGCTTTCATCTCCCTCACACACACTTCACCCTGGTGTGCAGAGGACTGAGCAGAATAGAGCTCTCTGTCAGAAGTGTGGAACAGGCTGGAAGTGTGGATAATAAGGGAGAGGCAGGAGGAGGGTTCAGACCCCAATCACCACCAAGGGGACTGACAGTAGTTCACAGGCAAGGGGGGTTCTGAGAGCTGCCTCTTGGTACTCCTGCAGTTTTCCTTCCAGCAGGAGGTGATGGGAGCTGCAGTGGCTGAGAACTGGAGTAGCTCAAATGCAAACCTGCCTCTTAGCTTGATTTTCTCTCGCTTGTGTTAGTCTTCCAGCTAGATTTTATGAATGGAGACAGTTGCCTCCCACTAGTTGCTTCTGCACAGGACAGGAAAGCAAACGTATTACTTTTCAAGACTGGATGGCAGAAGTCCAAACATATCTACCAGAGGAAGGAAGCAATCTTATCAGCCTTTCTGGCCCATTGATAAAACCATAGAAGGAAATCATTCAGCTTTAAGTGAGGAAAAGGAAGTCTTAGATAAAATTTAGATGTTGCCTTGGGAGCTTTTATACCACATCAATGAAAATGTCATGTACAATTCACCAAGCATTCCAGTCTCTATGAAGTGCTTTATTTGTGATATCAAACCAGAATTATTTGCAGTTTTTGACAATCTTCTCCACAGCCCATCAGCTGACATTTTTCTGACCTGTCTACTTGCTGATACACCTTTTATCTCAGCTTTGTGGAAAAAAAACACAGCAGCCATCCTGAAACAGGATGTCATAGAGTCTAATTTTTAGTCACCATTACACACAGGGTATTTTGGCATCTTCACCTTATTTTTCATTATAAAATATTATTTTCATTCAGAGCAAATAATGGACATGGTTACTTGGGATTTTTTTGGTCTCTAAGCTAGTATCTCTGCTGGCAGAATGTCATGTCATATAAAAATGCTGCTTCAAGGAGCACTAGCTCATGAATCTCTGCAGTGCACCTCCTTTTACAAAACAGACATAGCCAGTGCCTCATGGTTCTTCTAGCAAAGTAATCTGTCACACTGTGATTGCTGTGATAATGGAAAACAACCATAATCCCAATTTAATTAGTTGGGTCTAGCACTGTTAGTGTCCTTACAGCAGCTCTCAGAAGCTGGGGAAAAAGGGGAGTCTGACATTGCTTCTTTAGGTCTGTAATCTGCAGTTGTTTGAGGTACAGTAAGTTAATTTCAGATGAAATCTTGACATAAAGAACAAAATCTATATAGTTAGGATTTATGCACAGGTTGTTTGGGAAAGAGATGTTATTCTTGGGTCACAAAGATCCTGGTGAATGCTGAATAGCTGTATCATCCTGCTAAAGTAATTAAAATTAAGGGTGTCCAGCATTTGGATTTATTTTACAATAGTGGTATAAGAATAAAAGTAACCTAAAATAAAGCAGAATGCTCCATGAGGGCAAGACAACCTAACAGCTCCTGGAAATACTTAGCCCCTAAAATGCTTACCCAAAAGCAGAGCAAACCCTCATTTGAGTTTGTTTAATTCCTCTGGGCACAGCCTCTTCCAGCCATGGTGTTTTTTCAGGCTCAATAAAGAAAAAAAAAAGCAATTCAGACAGGTGTAGCAAAGGTTTTAGTCTTCAATTAGGTCAAATTACAAATAAATTTGGCAGCAAGAAATAGGTTAATTGCTTTAGACCCAATTTAACAAGACTTAGCCCTTGTATTAAAACACTTCTTTAATAGAATAGCTTCTTTTTATGTAGGTGAAGGAGGAGGGAAACTTTGCCTTTTTTTAAATATTGCAATGAAAAAAACTATTGTTTTTAATCTTTATAAGGAGACATTCAAATATTAGGGTATTAAGTAGTCAATATAAACTCTTAAGTCAATCCTGACAAGGTCTAATCTTTTACAGCTACAGAAGACTTAGTTCTCAGCCATGATTAGGAGCAGCCCAGAAGAGCTAACAGTCTGTGTGCGCTGTCAAAGATTGCCATTTGGAAAAAGGGGGATTCATTTCTCATTTTACCTGAGCTCACACATTCTCATTCATGCTCATGTGCTCCAGGCTACGTGAGCAGAACCAAGGACTGGCCTGCTCTCTGCTTCTCTCTGCTTTTTGGCTGACTGGGGACTGAGAAGAGGGAATACTGCAGGTGGCTCTTGCTCTCTCTCCCCTGGATGTGGCTGAGCCCCTGGAGGTCTCTCTGTGCAGAGGGTCATGCTCTGTGCAGTGGGCTTTTCACTGGGACTTTGACTCTTGGTAATCAAGTATGCCAAAGAACACACCCCAAAACTTGTTGTACAGGTAATTTAATCTTTCATATAAATCCTGAAGTGAATTAAACTGTAAAAAAAATAATCTTAATAATCCTGATCCTGTTGGACTTCATCTCACTAGTAACTATCTCAGTTGTTTATAAAACCTGCTTGACTTGTTGGTTTTATCTGAGAGGAACCTGTGCAGTCTTTATATGTTGCTAACTGAAATAAAAGGAATAGAAAAAAAATACTAACTTTTAATATATCTTCTTGTGGACATGCACATAAGAATTGCTTCCAGAGTTGTTTCCCTGCAATCATTACTGAACAGCTCTTCCAAAACATTGGTGGGATATATGTAATAAAGTATCTGCAGCTTCAAAAGCTAAAGGGAGGGTGATGTTCCTGTAGGTGATGATAGATCTGTTACACAGGAGAATGTGGCTCTCTTCTCTAGGGAACCTGAAGCTTTGTTTCCCAGCCAGGACTACCTAGGTACCAGAAAATTTGTAGTAATATATGAGATTAAGAGCATATAAAAAGGGAAGAAGAATGAGAAATGGTTGTTGGGGGGGAATAAAAGGGTAGTTTGGTCCCTCTGGCATAGATCACATGTCTGTATTTGATCTAGCAAGCAGGTTTGACATTTATACTGTGTTTATCTCAGTGTGGCATCAGAGACCAGCATTTCTGTCTGTGTGACTGCAGGAAAGTCCAGTCTGTGCCCCCATTTTCACCATAGCCTCCTGGTTTGTTTTCACGTGGAATTTCAGTGCTGTGGGGCTGGAAACTGTGTGTGTTTGTGCAGCCCCTGAGGCAGAAATCTCAGATGCCCCCTCTGCACACTGCTGAAATACAGACACTGCTGTTTGACTAAATGAAACATGACTAAAGAAACCATTTGATCTCCTGCTTTGATTTCCTCAACTTCAAAATGGGACATAACTCACAAGTGGGTTCTGAGGATTTACTGATGAATGCAAATGAAATATTTTTAGTTTCTCAGCAAGCTTTTAAGGACAGCAAAATATTGTTAAGGAAATGCTAAACGCATTCTGTTTGTTTCTCACTAATGTGACTTTTTAAAATGCACTTTTGCTCTATGCTAGAGAATTGTCCATCTCGTGGCAGATGTTTGCTGAGTGCTGTGACTGGCTGCTGCCAGCCTGCTGCAGGGGAGGTGGGAAGAGGCAGGAGCTGTGTTTGCTTGGAGAGCACCAGGAATGTGAATGATTTCCTGAGCCAGGTCTGAGGGTCCCCCTCTGCCACTCAGGAGTGGCACTGAGCAAACAGCAGCACAGCAGCCTCCAGGGACTGCTGAGCTCTCTAAGAATTCAAACCAGTGGGTGGCTGCTCTCAAAGCACATGGGACAAGAACAGCAGAAGGCTGTTCAGATTGCACTGAAGCAAACGAAGCAGTGCTCTGTAGCAAAACATGACTAGAAAGCAGAGGTGTTAGTGACTGGTGAGGTGACTTCGTTGGTAATGGGTCTGTACAAGTAAAAAGAAACCAGCTGGATAGTTTTCCATTCTAAAAAAAATCTAATTTTCATATTTTTAAAGATTTAAGGTCTGGCTTGAAAGATACTATTTTTGTTACTGCAACTATCTAGCAATGTATATGACTCTGTTGACTTCAGAGATGTGTGTATTAGAACCAATAGCTTTCCATTGATCAAATGCTCCACAAAGGCTTTTAAAGGCAGAACTATTCTATGTTTGTTTCCCATTTGCATGGCAACGGGAAGATATCATGATACTTTTCTATTGCATGTGTGTGCATATATGTGCCTGTAGGGAATTTAGAAATACAACAGCCCTGGAGGGATGCTGAATGTGTTCAGACTGAAGAAGAGAGAGAGCCAGGCTGCCTGATAAGTGAAGAAACAGCTCATTTTCTTCTGTGCAGGCAGGCAGGAAAGGGAGTGCAGCATAAGCGAGACATTTCATTTGTGGTTGAATCCACAGATGAGCTATTGTAGAAAGTATTCTCCAAAACATGCTTACATGGGAGATGGGGCACGTGGTACTGATTAGCTGTAGCAGCAGCAGGGCAGGCTGATCACACAGAAACCCCAGGCTGAAGGCTGTGTGTCTGTCAGAATCTGTCTGTCCCTTCACTGCTCTGCTGCCCGCGTGGGCATTGCTGCAGCTCTGCACCTTGTAGCTCTGGCCAGCTTACACTTGGGGACATCCAAAGCTACAGACAATGTTTTAACAGTCAAACGTGCTGGAAAACAAAGGAGAAAGCATGCCTCACATTCCACTGAAGGCAGTGGTTTCTGTCTCTTTTTGCACTCCAGCTCCCTTCCAGTTCCCTTTGGCAGGACAGGAGAGCCTATGTCTGAGCCTGAGCTGCCCCCAGCAGGGTCTTGAGCTGCCTCCAGCAGGGTCCTGAGCTCCCACCTACCAGACTGGAGTGTCACTGTCTGCTCTGCCCAGACACCAAGGGCTGCCTTGCCTATTAGTTCATGGATTAGCAATCTCAAAAAAAAAGGGATTGTAAAACCAAATGTAGAGTCTTTTGGGGTTGTTATTATTCTTTTTATTTTGGTCTTCTCCTGGCATGCCTCTGATTTGATGGACACGACTTCAGATGATACCCAGAAGTTTAGTCAGTGGAGCATTCAGTTGGACTGATTCAGATACAGTAGAAACTGTTGCTCATGAGATCATTCTGCAAGATGGACAGTACCACACCAGCTTTTCATATCTAACATTTTAGTTATTCTCATTGTGTGGGTTTACATATGGATTTAATTTGTTCATCTAACAAAAGTCAGAGTAACATGAGCACATATGATTTAGGAAATATGCAAGATTGTGTTGTAAAAAAACACAACTACTGTGTTTGCTAGAAGGAAGTGCCAGGGGCCCTCCCAACATCAATTGTTAATTACTTTCCTCTTCAGCTGCCATAAAGAACTCATTAAATGTCAAATTATTTCCCTAAACAATAAGTAGCACTGGTTCCTCTTTGGCCTATGTGCTTATTTATTAAGAATTACAGCTTCCTTAATTGATACATAGATTCAAAGGAAAAGGAAATCCAGCAATGAAGCTGGTTTCAAGTCAGTTGTGGTCAAGGAAAACATCAAAAATATTCTTTAATGATTAAAACACAATTTAGTTTTCAGGCCCCAAAATCTAAAAAGCAGCAATATGAAACTTCTCCAAATATTCTCACATTTTATTTTACCCTTAGACTGGGGCTGAGGACACGGGAAACATCAGCCTGATGTGTCTGCTGCTTTTTGAAAGTCTAAATGCTTTACAACAGGATTCACTTGAATGAAAGCCCTGCTTGACCAGCATTATTTTGTGCTCTAGTACTTATGTTTTAAATGAGGAGAAATTGAAAAAGACATGATTTGGGAAAGGAGGAGCAGAGATGGCATTACAGGAGAAATTCTAGTAGATGTGTTTTGGGCAAACACAGAAGCTCAGAAGTCTAAGGAGTTAAGCACAAATAAAAATAAAATAATAATTTGAAAACCCACCTAAAACAAAATAGAAGAGGAGAAGTTTAAAACCAGCTCTAGTAAAATATTTGCTGACAAAGTAGACACCTGCAGTGCCCAAAGAAGAGCATGTCCTGCCCCTGTAACAGCTTCAACTCTTTGAGGGTTTGGAGGTGCAAAGACTATGTCAATGTCATGGCTCTGTCCCACACAGTGCTGACATCTCTCTGCTCCTCAGAAGCCAGGGGGAATTTAAAGTTCTCAGTATTTTACAAAATCTAACCCTTGAAAAGCCCAAGAGAAATGCTGCTTGCTGGGAGAAAAATAGAATAATAATTTAAAAAGCAGCAGTGTTGCTAGTAGAAACATAACGAGACACAATAGTGTGATAAGAAGAGATGTGATGCTGCCTCCTGAGCACAGCTGGGAGATGGTGGGAGGGCTTTGGCAAGGCTGAGGAGCACATTCCATGAAAGGCCTGTGAGAAAAATACCTGCAGTGTGAAAAGCTGAACAAAGACTGATCAGTGTTCCAACACCTGGGCCAGTGCTGGGATCAGACAGTGGAGATCACAGGGTGGGTTTAGACCTCAGTAGCAGCTCTCAATGCTTCTGGGGCTTCTCAGGACTGCCCTTTGCCATGAGCTTTTGCAACCCCAAGCAGTGCTGGATGCCAGCAGCTGCTAAATGGTAGTTACTGCTTCTGGCAGAATTCTCTGTATTGCAGTGACAAATGTGCATTCACCCTGCAGAGAAGTTTCTTACAGGGCAGAATCTCAAACCGTGTGATCATCAGCACCAGTGTTTCACCCCAGCCCTGCTTCTGGCCACACCTCTGCTTTCCCAAGTCACACCAGCAGTTTTTGGGATGTTGCTCTTAGGAAGGATAAGCCTGAGTGCTTTGGTCACTCAATATCAATGCTCAGAACACTGTTACTATTTTCATTTCTATTGCATGACTTTTATAAGTACATTCAGTGACTTCTGATGTTGTTTCTTCACAGGACATGCAGCACAATCTGGGCCTCATTTTCATGAGCCTCATTGCTAGTAGCTGTGCTGTTATATTTTCCTATACTAACCTTTTTAGGGAGGAAAAAATAAATAACAGTTTGACACATACACAAGGAATGTTGGTCTCCAACCCAGGTCAATGTAAGCCTACAAAATTCCTCTTGGTTTTATTGCTGGCATTGTCATTAACAGTGTTCTGTGTCTGTTATCTGGTCTGATTAATTATTTTTTCTGTTATTTCAAGACATTCCAGTACATTAAGATTAAAGTTGTTATGAATGTGTATGCAGTTTATAAAATAATGTTACCATTACCTCACCATTTCACTTTGCAATGAGATACCCTCCCTTCTAGTGTTCTACCCTGCAGTATGACAATGTCCTGGGCTCCTCCCAGTGATTTTCCCTCTGTAAACCCTGTGTCTGTGGTTTTCATAGTAATTGAGTGACTCTGCTGAAATTTTGCTGATTTCTTCACATTTCAGCTGAGGATTAGTGTGAAAGGTTATTTGGTGATAGGTGGTGTCTGACTTAGAGCAAATACACTGTAGTTTGCTATCTACTTCATTTCAAAAGCACCCATAAAACCATTCCTCTCTTTGGAGCCTGGGTCTCTGGAGCAAAATTTTGCCCCAGAGTGGTGATGTCAGCAGCCAGACTCTGCACTGGCAAGCACTGCTGGGGCAGGACCTCCTCCTGCTGATGTTGATGGCACCAAGATGACATTGCTTCTTGCTGCTCCTCCCCTGTGCCTACTTACATCCTTGTTTTCCATGTATTCCAGCAGTGGACCATGTAGCACTTACACATCCCCAGCCTCAGGCGTGGATGATCTGCTCTGTTTTCCCTCATTCTCACAGTGCCACCCAGCCAGGAGCACAGACAGGCAGAGGGGCACTGCCATGTCACCTCACCAGGCTGCTGCCCACTGATGCAGGGGTGAGAGTTCAGGCACAATCCTCTGCCAGCTGGAAAGAGATCTTCCTTCTGAAGATCTTCCCTGCTTTGTTGTCACATCTGACATGGATCTTTGGAAAACCCTTTTTGCCATGGCCCTGCTGTGATCAAGGCCCAGAGCAGCCAGCAGTCAGCCATCACCTCCTGAGAATCCCTGTAGCTAGACAGCTCTTCTCTGTCTCCTAACAAAGTAATCAAATCTTCTGGCTCGTGGGATGTACCTTTGGGGAACTGTGGCTGGGATAATAACACAGACAGGTTGAAAAGAAGGAAGACATGTAAATGAACTGGAGAAATCCATGTGAATGAAAGGGGGGTGTTGAGGTGCTTTGGAGAAGAGAGGGGAGTTAGGTCATAAAGTTTGCATGAGAAGGCAGGATGAAAAGATCAAGGCACAAAAAGAACACCAGAGCTAAAGAAGAAAGTGAGAAGAATCAACAAAAAGATGTAAAACCCAGTTCTGAAAACTATCAAGACAAGTAAAGAACACCAGGCAGAGGCAGAGTTTGTCTGATTTTTTTGTACTGTGCTGCTGAGAGACCTCAGCACAGTGGGGAAGCCTGTATGGAAGCCATGGTGTGCTGGTGCCTGCTGGGAGGATTCCCTCTTGGAGCAGTGTGAGAAGGGTGGATCTCCTTTTTTTGTATCACTTTCATCTGGAAAGAAACCTATGTTGTCATTCCAAAAGTGCCTCAAGAATTGAAATACCATGAGGTAAGTAGAAACAATTGTGAGATGAGAGACAAATACCTGGCTAAATTTCTTTGCAAATCACAGCTGTAGACACAGAAAGCAGGTTGGTCCTCATCATTAGTGTTACCATCTGCCTCCCAAGTTCATCATGAACCTTAATGTTTGTACAGAGGCTACTAACTTTAATCCTCATTAGGGAATAAACAAAAATAGACTGTACTCCAGGAGCTGGATTCCCAGCTCCAGGAGTAATTACTTTCATTCCAGGATCTACAGCAGTGTAACTGCTCAGAAGGTTTTCTCTCTTCCTGTGTTCAGATGCCTTTGTCTGTGCAAGCTTCCATATTTGGACTTGGAAAGACAAAGGTGTCTTTTATGAAAGGATGCAAATGAACATTTTCTCCTGCTTTCAAGGCACTCACACCTACATCTGGTAGGAAGTAGCCACGTTGCCTGACTTTTCAGGGACTGTATGTCCAGCAGTGCAAACAAGGGTAGGTGTCAGGCTTTTTGGAAGAGCTGCCAGTGTGGTGGCAAGTGAAACCTGGACCATGGCAGGACCTTTGCAGTAGCAGATGGCACGTGTTGTGGAGACATCCTGACAGCTTGAGGGTTCTGATACAGGCTTAAGTTCAAAACGTGGCAAATTCATTATTATTCAAGGGTTTCTGTTATTGCACAACCCATTTTGCAGCTAGAATTTTCCCAAAATAGCCTGTCCTTATGTCCATGACTTTAGTCTAAGGCACATTAAAGAAGGAATGTACAGACTTGGGTTTATGTGTTGAAAACATAACTAAAATTATTTATTGTGAAGACTCATCACCACATGACCACAAGCAGTCCATGTGGGGGTTTATAGGGCTAGTCAATTATTTTTTAATAAAATGGAGGAGTGAGGGGGCGGTTGGCAGAATTTATGGCTCATTTGGTACCAGTTCAGAACTTGACTCTTATGTCAACATCCCAAAACATTTTGCAGGGAGATAGAAGTGTTGTTCATGTTAATAAATTATATTGTGTCTACAAACTTTCATTCTCAAGTGAGTAGGTATTACATGCACCTAACCTAAGCCTAAAATCCTTAATAATTTAATTTGTTTTAAATGATAATGCTAGTCCATAAAACACCCACACTGGTACAGCAGTAACTCAGCTGACTTTGGGTCTGTCGATGCAAAATCCTCATCAATGTAGCTGGAAGCTGGTGTAGCCTGTGTCAGATTTTCTTTAGCTTATTGCCATTTTACACAAGCATCTAATTGCTGTAAAGAATCCCAACAAGCTGCTGTAAGAAATCAATTTCAAGTAACCTGATAAACCACCTTCCACCTTCCAACGTGTTGTCATTGGAGTTCACGTCTTCACTGGGGCAGAAGTGAAGTGCCCATTTCTGCTGCCTGCTTGAGGATGCTGTAGTGTTTCTGACCTGCATGTGCACAGTGTCACAAGTCAGCCAGACTCCTAAAGCAGCTGACACTGAGGTGCTTCCCTCAGCAGACCAAGGGGACCCGTGTGCAGGTGGTGTCTCCAGGAGACACTCTGGTGACACAGAAATGCCACTGAGGAAGCCCCATGCACTTTACTCCACACTTTTCAGTCTCCTGACCCTACTCTGAACATTTCTAGTTCAGAGTTTGTTTACAGCACCAGCTTCTTCTTTTTTTTTTTTTTTTCTGATAGTTGTTCAAGGTTGTAAAGATCTGTCTAAAAATAAAAATGAGAACACGTCCCCTGTGCACATTTCTGTCTCCTTGCTCAAATGAGACCAATCAGAGAGCAACTGCCACTAATGCTCCCAGTGTTGGGTGAATATAGAACACTGCTGAATACACCAGGGCAGCAGCAAGAGAGGAGCATTGTAACCTGAGTGAAGCTGCTAGGAAGAGATGGATGTTCTGTTTGCAGAACTCTCTGTGATAGGACAAACAGAAGGGTGTCCTCAATGGGTAGAGAAGCCTTTACAGATCAGTGACACAATTCCCTTGTTCTCAGCAGTCTTAAATGTCTGGGGCATCTAGTGTAAATACTGCTAAAGTTCCCTTTATTAATCCATCAGGCTTTGCACAATCTGGAGCCCACTTTAAATATCATCATTATGAATTCCAAATATCTATGAATATAAAAATAATTCACTTTTGGAAGATTTTCCTATACTTTTGCTTAATGCTGTTTGTGAGACACTCAGAGGTGCTGTCTGTGCTTGAAGATCCTTTATTACAATGATTTCAAATTTCAGTAGTGCTACTGTAATTTTTCATGGCCAGGATGTTAGACAGAGACCTAATGTGCTACAAAGCTGTAGCTCTGAGGAATGTGTGTAGCCTGTACTATACAGCTTAAGAAAACATTTTGATATTCAAGAACATTCCCCCATAATGTTCTTGAAATTATCTAACATTTTGTACAATCTGCTGAATTCCAAACGGAAAAAAATTTCTACACTGTTGTCAGACCTTTGCATAAATATTTTTCTTCTCTCTTCTCTTGCTCCTTCTGTCTCAAGAATGTTTTAATAATGAGCAGGAATCTTCACTAAAGACACAAGTGTCATCTCTTTTTCCTTCTAGAGGAGTCTGTTTGATTTTTTGCAGATTCTCACTGTCATTTCATCAAAGCTCTAACAGATTGTACCAGACACCCCAGTTGGTCTCCGTGAAGTTGCTGCTACTTCTGCTCTCCCAGTCACAGAGTGCTGTGCTTGGAATCCAATTATTTCTGTGACTGTTAATTGCAATTTCTGATTTTACAGTTGGTGTTGGGCAGCCTGAGTACTTGGCTAAGCTGGTGGTTGGCAGTGGGAAACACAGGTTGTAAGAATAGCTTCAGAAAAAGCTCTGTCTCAGTACTCTCAGCTTTTTAAACTCTTCTCAGTGTCCCAGCCCAGTCTGAAAGGGTTCACAAGCTCTGCAAAATTAGGGAGCTTTCAGGACCCCCTCTGGGGTGAATTAAAATGCTGGTAAGTTTTGGTAGTTCTGGGAGAAGAAATTCTGACACCTCTCCAGGATCTTATTTCATCAGTGTATTGGTGTGATCAGTACATCACAAATGAGTGCCCAGAGAGCTGAAAGCCACACCTATTTCTAGATACTATGGTATATATCAATGTATCTTCCAGGTTTCCATCTCTTCCTCTGAAACCAAAGTGCCTCCACTGGTAGAAGGTAAATATATTGCACCAAAATTTGTCCTTTAGACTTTACTCTGGCATGTGATGACTAAATGTTACCCTGATGTTTGACCCCAGTCAAAAACCATTTTACTGCTTGGTAGTCTAAGAATGTTTAGTCCGTGTGTGACCTAAGCAGTCGGTGTGAGTGAGTGTGGAGACTTCTCCCAGCCTGGGGTGCAGCTGCCACCTCTCGGCCACAACAGGAACAATTATGTCCATTAAAATACAACCAGCCTGTGGTTGTGAGTCTGTCTGTCTTCTCTGTATTCAGTGAATTTCAAGAGAGGCATCAGGCAACCGAAGTCCAGTGAAAATGAGTGATGAAGACACAGATATCTGCTGGTTATTTTTGACCTGCTTCCTTTACACCACACATTCCCCTTGAAAAATCCTTCATGTTTTATTTAATCAGAGCCCATTTCTGGAGGAATAACATTTTGGGTGACTTATTATGATAAATAAATTCTCTCTATAGTAGAGTTTAATCTTGAGCTTAGTCCAAGGAAGCAAACCAATGTGTCTGAGGTGACAGAGCTGAGAGGAGAGCAGGTCATTGCCAAGGACAGGGCTGTTCTGCATGTGGAGCATCCACAGGCTGCCCTGCAGGGTCATAAAGCACACACACTGTGCTGGTGTGTGCTGGAAGTGGAAGGGCTCTGAAGAGGGTTTTCATGTCTGTGATTTGTTGTGTGTTGTGAGCAGCTGAAATTAACACTCTGAATATCTTCACTCTGCCATATTCTCCTGTGCCACAAACAGTACTTACAAAGTAATTAGGTGGATAATTGTCTGGCAGGTACTACCTCTGTTAACTAGATTTCTCATCCATTATGTGCTTTACTGATTCTATTATTACCCACTGGAATATACCTTAAAAGCAACTTTTTCAGGTTGCATCTTGATCTAATATTTTCATTACCTTCACTGCTGGTGCTTTATCTCTTACAGTTCATAAAACATCTCTTTTGATGGATACACTTCTGTTCCCTCAGTCCTTCAGAGACTCATGACTGTCTCCAATTTCCCTGTGTTCTTGCTGTGCACATTTGTATGCTGCTTTCATCATCTCTCATCTTCAAAGCTTGTCCACACTTGGAAGTTTTTCAGGCCCACCTCTCCATTTCCAAGCATCTCCTATCACACAACATTGCTTCATTTCCTGGTGAATATCTTCTTTGCAGGAAGCAACTCCACAGTCCTGCCTATTGCTCAACCCTGTAATAATTTGCTGCTTCATTCATCTACTATTCAAATTCCACTGCTTCATGCAAAACATTCCCTGGTAGCATTTCTAATAAACACATTTGTTCTTTCCCCACAGCTATGACTGACTCTAAGGTCACTCCCCAGGGTGCAGTAACACCCTCCATACTGCTCATCATCTGGAATTTCCCTCTCCCTTCTCCCCCTGCCATAGTTAGTAGGAAATGTCTTTGTTAGTCTCATGTTCTTACCCTGGCAATCTGTCCAGACCCTTCCATCTCTCAGCCACATCATTTGATCCACTAAACATTGCTTTCCACCTTTCCTTACTTAGGAGTCCTTAGCTCACAATGAACCACCTGGAGCTTGACCTTTCTGGAGATGCTAAAGACCTGTAATTTTGACTGCAGTCCCAGAGCTGCACAGAATCTCTCACAGAATCTCCTAAAATGAAATACTTTCTCTCAGTATTCTTGCAAAATAATCTTGAAAAATAAATACAAAGGTTATCTAGGAATCCCTCATGTTTCTGACTTGGCTGGTTTGGTTGTTTTTTTTCTGAAGGGAATCTTCATATCCTTAAACCTCAAGACAACAGCAACATGGAGAAATAGTATTTTTCAAGACGATAATCCTTTTCCTCACTTTGATATCAACTGTGAAGGAATGCAGTAAATCAAAATATAATATGTCCTAGGGCTTGTTCTTTCTGGATATTTACATTTCATAGCTGTTTGGTGATAAAATCAAAATATTTCTTATAAACCACCCACAGCTTGTGTTCCCCCCATACTTACTATTGTGTTTTTCAGCTATATTCCTCACTGGCAGACTAGTACAGTCATGAGAGTTAATAACCAGGTTTAGTGTTCTTTGGTGAATCAGTATTCACACTGAGGCAGTGCAGAGTTTGATCTTAATAACTGTAGTGGGAATGAGAATTCATCCTACTGAGTATTTGGTAAATGCAGTAAAAATGTTACAGGAAGATTCCCATGCTTTCCAAGAGACAAAGGTTGTGGTTTGTCAATACAAAAATAGATCAGGCTGTTACAGAAGAGGTTCTACACAGACCTAGCTTTGGGTGTCCACAAAGAAACAGATCCTGTAAAATATTAGAGGTAAAAAATAAACTATCTGAGCTTGTTCTAAGCTTTTGTGTGACACCAACATCTGACAGTTCCAGAATCTCCATGGCCCACATCTCCACTGACAACTCCAGGGGAAGCATGGAGTGCAGGTTACCTTCACAGTGCCTGCCCAGGTCAAGAATTCACAGGCAAAGAAACCCATATGCAATTTATTTGGGTTATCCTTTTGGGAAGAGGTTTGTCTTCTCCCTACCAAGTGTAGAAAGTGAAATTGTTCACGTGCTTTGCTGCCAGAGAGCAAATTGTTGTTGCAACCAAAGAGAACTAGGCCACTGAGCACAAGTGTGACAGTGGTTTTATGGAAACAGGAAAATTCACTGGAAGTGCTGCTGTGTGGCCTGTGTCTTTAGTAAATGAGATTGGAGAGTATATTTAAAGTAAAGGAAAACAGAAATGAGAATTAGTTCATTCTGTATAGTTCATTACTGACAGCCCTTCCAAATAAAAGGCTTGTGAAGCAGAAACTGTTCTTAGTGTTGAAGCAACCATGTTTGATCTGTGCCACTGCCATGTTTACTATTTCCTTGGGTCATCTGTAGGTACAAAACAGCAGCCCCTCTGATGCCAACATTTACCCTTTGGGCTCTGAGCTGGGTCTCCTGCTGTTCCCATCTCCTGATGTCTGTGCAAGGCTGGAAGGAACTGGGGGAGAGAAACTGCTTGTGAAAAATAAACTGAAAAATCTCAAAGATTCATGTCTATTCAGGCTGATATACTGAGAGGAAACGTAATGTATGGTTGCAGATCAGAGCTGCTGGAGCACCAGGGGGAACTCACCTGGCCTGTGAGCTCTCCCACAGTGACAGTCAGGATTTTTATTGTAGAAAAGAGATCAATCATTTAATCAAAGCAATGATATGTTGAAATAGTAACTGAGGGAATATCCTGCCCGAAATAATAGAGCTATTTTAAGTTATAATACATTTGGTATCTAAACAGCTTGATAATTTAACATTGTCTGTATTTGGCTTTAATTTGAAATGACTCTGATGCCTATTGATCAGTTTCATCTGAAACACAGGCTTCTGTTACAAAATATTGATTTTTTGGTACCCCCTTTTAGCCAAGCAGGTTAATTGAATGGTGCTTGGGGAAATCATTTCATATCCAGCATCTGTCTAATATTTATCTTCAAAGAGCTGATGGAATTGTTTGACATTTAGCCAAGATATCTGCTCAGACAGGCACTTGAGCAACGGGGCTGTGTAACTGGGGTGGTGATTAAAGCTCCATTTGGAAGAAACTTCAGTCCCTATTTAGACAAAACAAACAAAGCAAAGGCCAGATCTGGCTTCCATCAGAGGGAGCAGGAGTTTTGCTATTTCTCTAACATTAACTGGTGATATTACAGGGAATACTCTGTACCACTGTCCTTGCAGTTGAAGTGAGCACAGTGTACTGAACTGTCATGCAAACATGTCTGTATTTACAGTGGTGTTTTGTATTGCATGGCAATGCACTGCTTAGGTCAAAATAGTTCATTTTGGTTCCAGGTTTTAGTACAAATTGGAAGCCTAGCCTGGGTTTCAGTCAGCACTCAGCAGGCTCATTTAGCAAATAACCACTCCTGCCTCTTTCAAGTGAGATGGCACATTTCTAACACTGCACTTTCTCAAATACCAAGGAACATTTTATTGGTTGAATCCCACTGAATATTCCCAGTAGTTTTACATTTGTTTAGAAAACATTCTGGAAGAGACAATGATATGATACAGCTTTTGTTTGTTTTTTAAATAATCCTTTTCCTAAATCATACACTGTAAAATGATGATGAGAAACTCTAAAATAATGGATCCTTGCTGCAAAGTGATAACAGTCTCCCACCATCTGCTGACCTGCAGGTCTGTCAGGAGCAATCAGGATTACTGAAGCTTTTACAATATAATCAGAAAAAGAGGTGATAAATTATTTCTGTTTCTCCTTTTTGTGCCCTGAGTTTTTGCATCTCCTAAGTGTTCCAATGACATCAGGTTGATTTCCAATATATCTTTCTTCAAGTATCTGTGAAGCAAAAGGTGTATGAGTCAATGTTTTTGGGGGCTAAAGCTTCCTCTGTGTTATGTCCTTTAGTGGCTTCTTTTACCCTGGTCACTGTCCCTTAGTGGCTTCTTTCTTTCAGTTCTCTTTCTGCTGCTGCAGTCTGTTAGGTGGTTCCAGACATTCATGCAGCATCTTTCTCTTAAAAGGGCCACAGAAATAGAGCACTAGATGAGAGTTAATCTGCTTCAGTGAAGATTTCTGTTCCTTCTCTAGAAGCTAAAGACCTTTGTATAGAATTAATATGCTCTACTGATTTTGTTTGTTGATTTCATTAAGCTATAAATGAAACATACATAGATGAAGCTTAAGGAGTGTGAGATAACAAGCTATTAGGGTAAGAGAAACAGGTTGTAAAGTCAATACAACATTTTTTCTTGCATAATTTAACAAGCAACTCAATAGATAAGGATAGATGTACTGGCTTTATAGATGTACTGGATTGATAGGTGCTCTCCTGGCAGAGGGATGGGTTAGGTTAGCAGATGTGCCAACAAGCCTCCTGGGCTGCAGTGAGATAATGAGTCTTCTTGCACTAGATTGATGTTAAAACTACATGGCTTCTCAGGTCTAAAAGCAGATTAGGCTTCCAAGCAGTCAGATACTCTGTCCAAGTACATTTCATACATATGTAAGTATTGAAAATGCCCTCACCTGCCTCTGAAGAGCTCCCATTGCACCAACTGTGAGAGAGGAAAACCACTACAGTACTGCAGCTGGTTCCACTGCCAGTTTGATTCCACACTGTCTTACAAATCTGAAGGCATGTTCTCAGTCAATAACCATAGAGGACTTCTGTAACTATCCCATTTAGTAAACAACAGTGCCAAAACTCTTCACTGCAGCTGGAAGTCAATGGTTCTTCACTGGAAAATAATTCCTTGAATGGTCACAGGTATCTTTGGCCTGGAGAAACATTACTCAGCATAGGATTGTTGCTAAGCCATCCCACTAACCAGTTAATTGCTGTGGCCTACTTGCTGGTGCCCAGCATTCAGGGCTGAGCCAAATTTCAGCTCAGAATACACTAGGAGATGACCTGAACTGGCAGTTTCAGGCACCATAATTGTAGCCCTGCAGGCCTTTCTCATCTCAATGAACTTTGCTCAGTAGTGGTATTAAATCTAGAATGTGGAGTGGTTAGTGCTCCATCTACAGCAGATCCAAAGTCATTCATTATAATTTATTTTTAATGAAAATTGATCTTAAGCTAAATTAGACTATTCTCAAAAGATGTCTCTTTTTTGAAGGGGAAAAAGATACTGGGGGAGAAAAATGGACATCTGAAAACTGGGAAGATAAATTGGTTTTGACCAAAAACACACGAAAATTTGTTCACAAACAAAACTTCCTTGTTTCTCATTTGTTTTCCTGACTTTAAAAAAATGATGATTTTACTGAAAGTATCAATGGAAAAAGAACTCATTTTCCAGCTCTTCTTACCCATAAATATTAATTAAAGTGTTCTTGTTCTCTGAGCCTGATAAATTTCTTCTAGAGAGAGGTCTAGATTTGGGCTCATTTTACTGGAGGTGCTTCCTAGGGATTTGTAGACGGAATTTTTCTTGGAAATGCAGTCTCTGTCTGGGCAAGTTATGTAAAGGGAACATGGGATGCTAGAAAGGGATTCTTCTCTCCAGGCTTTAGGGAAGACTGAGCAGCAGTAGCTGGAGATAGGAAAAAGAAAACCATGGTCTGCAAGAGGTGCTTGTAGAATCCTTCTCAGCTGATGTGTATGACAGAAAGCAGTGTAAAGGTATCTCAGACTTCACCTGTCTTGATGAGTGACTTGCAGCATTTCTGTTTTGTTTATGCAGGACACACCTGGGAGCTGATCCTACTCTGCCCAGTGACACAATGAACTGCTCTAACATCAACAAAATTCAGTCTGAAACTCTGAGACTAAAGGACAAGTGCAAACAGAGCTGCCTGCAAGCCCTAAAGGTGAGTCTATAGGTTCTTTCCCTCTAGTACATAAATGTCTGTGTGCACTTACACACACTTACTTAGGTTTCAGTTTGCTACATTTAACTCTTGTGTCCACTCTAACACAGCTCTGTTTACCCAGCTTTTACTTACTTACAGCCAGGTTTTCACAAGAGCTTCTGATTTGTTCTGTAAGATCTAAACTAACACAAATTTCCCTTCCATATGCTAGGTGGGTGTAGTGGAGCTGCATGGAGAGGTATTCTGATGAGTAATCTTGATGTCAACTGCTCAAGCTCCACATGGGAGCTCAGTGCCACTGCTCTGAGGCATCCTGGCTTTTCTGTCTCACGTGTCCCTTCTGAAGGGCTGGGGAGAGAGAAAGGCTGAGGAACTTCAGAGGAACTGGGCTTTTGAAGAGAAATGATGAGTTACCCTTGGCTGTTGCTCTTCAGGGGACATTTAGACAATATGCAGCATGGCTATAATTTGGGAATTCTGTCTGCCCATGCTACTCTTCAGACTTAAACCACCCAAATTAAAGGCTTGCTCAAGGGAAAGCAACTAAGAGAGTCTTGCAGAAAATCTTTGATATATTTCAGAAGGGCTCCTTTGTTTCCTCTGCAAATGATACTTTCTAAGTAAAGAAAATGTATTTTCAGGGAGTCAAATTTAGGTTAGTGTTCTGGAAGTCTAATTTTGTTCAGTCAGTAAAAATACCAGCAAAATGTTACCAAAATTCCTTGTAGCTGGGCTGGGTATAGAAGTGAGAGAAGGGAAGCAGAGTCTCATTATTCCAGTAGTGTCATTTGGAATGGTACTTGGAGCTGTACATTAAAATAATTGTTTAATAACCACTGCAGTGCTTCCCAGCATGACAATTCTGGGACAACCATGGATTGGCAAAACCTGACATTTGAAGGAAATCACTTAGGGGAAGGGAATTGTTCACTTACAAAGCTCTTCATCTGCATGATTCTTGTCTTTGAGGAGCAACTCCATCTGTGAAGAATAACTTCTCCTTAAAGAACTGTGTTGAATCTACCCTATTATGTGTGGACTTTATCCAAGAACCTGCCAGTTCTGTTTAGTGAAATTTCCACCAGATGGTGATCTCAGGCTGGAGCACAGCTGCCCTCTGCCCCCCTGACCCAAACTCAGGCCTGCCCCAGACACACCCTGCCATTCCCTGAACCTTTAGCACCTTCCTGGGATTTCTTCCTGCAGGAGATCCAGACAAATCACACAGAGATCCATATGATCAGGTGAATGCCACTTTATTATTCTTCTATTCAGACAGCTCAAGGTTTGCTGCTCAGTAACTGCTGTTTGAAGTCTGGATTGTTCACACGTCCCTTGTCACTCAGGAATTCATCACCAATTCATTCACTGGCCCGCCCCTGGCCCGGCCCGGCCCTCCGGCGCTGGGCTCTGCCCGGCCCGCTGCCCACCCCGCTCTCCAAGCGGCACCGCCGGGCAGATTTGGCCGCTCTCCCGTGGCCCGGGCGCCGCCCGCCCGCAGCCCCCGCCGCTCCGCACGGGCCGTAGCAACCCGTTTCCCCTCGCTGCGGCGGAAGGCTTTTGGCGGGACGCCGCGGGCGGCCGGAAACGGCGGACCCGAGCGTGGCGCACTTCCGGCGCTCTCCCGCCGCCCGCCCGCGCGCGCCGCGCCTCATTTCGCCTCCCTATGGCCGCCTCTGTGGTG
>JANHGL010006126.1:0-13025 GCA_024611195.1 Ceyx melanurus | reverse complement strand
GCAGCAATGGACCTAACATTTTTCTATTTCCGCTACACAGGAATGCATGTCCAAGCAGGTTCCAAAACCCTGGAGAGGAGGAGACTCCACAATCTCTCTGGGCAGCCTGTTCCAGGGCTTCATCACCCTCATAGTGAAGAAGCTTTTCCTCATGTTCAGCTCGAACTTTCTGTTTTCCAGTTTGTGCCTGTTGCCCGTCATCCCATCACTGGTCACCACTGAAAAGAGATTGGCCCCTTCTTCTTAACACCCACCCTTCAGATAAACATTTATAAGATACCCTTTCAGCCTTCTATTTTTGTAAGCTCTCCAGTATTTTCCCATCTCTCTTAAACTGAGGAGCTCAGAACTGAAGACAATATTCCATATGTGTCCTTACCAGGACAGAACAGAGGGAAAGGAGAACCCACCACAACCTGCTGGTCACACACAAAAACTGTAAGGATTCATAATTACTTGAAATCAACAAAAGTAAGAATACATATGCTCATGATAGGAAGAAATTTTAATATGTAGTAATAGTAGTATGTAAGGAAACAAAAAAAGTAAAACCAGTATGTTAGCATGAAACCTAGACTTAAGAATTAATTAATAGATTTTAAAGCTGCCACTGATGCCACAGAGATCTGTAAACAGTCACTGGCTAAAAGAAAAGATACTTTGTCTCTACCCCTATCTAACTGGGCTGTCTCTCAACCTTTGGTACTGACACACAAACATATTAAGGAGGTTATGATGCATTTTTCATGACTGCCTGTTAAATAACATTTTGTCTAAGAAACTAGTTCACAACATATGGTTGTCACAAGGTTTTTAAAGCAGCAGATTTCAGAATTCACCTTTGTAAGAGTAAACACCTACTTTCTCCTGTAATGATATGATTTATTGATGGCAACCATGAATCCTGTAGCACACCAGAATAAACACCAACTTTTGCACACACCACCTAAACGGAGTACAAAGGAAAATGCATCTATGCGTAACTTTGATAAAAACCAAGGGGTATTCTAAATTTCAAAACGGAATATGCAGGATGCTAGGTGCAGTCTTTTTAATCAAGGAAAAAGCAGTTTGGCACTAAGGAAATAATTTAGATGCATACAATTATTTCATTTTAATGCAAGAATTTATATTCCCAAAGTTCCCTAGATGTGGATATATGGTTTTACAGTAAAAACTGATATTGATATTCTTTAATATAAGATTTCTGTCATAATTTATTACTATGACCTGGGCATCTACCCTTTTTGCTCGTATCCCCTCCACGTCACAGGAAAGTTTCTGTGAATCATCAAACTGTGAAGAACAAACAAAATGTCTGCAATTCCTGTATATCTGAGCCTTTGGCAAGATGCCTGTCCCAAGCATTCCAGCTGGTAAGATGGCAGTCTTGTAGCTCCACTGCTACAGCCTGTATCTCATATCTTGCAGTAATTTATACCCAGATCAGCATATTTAAAGCACTAACTGCTACATCAGTTCCCATAAATGGCATATTTCAGAGAGTACAACTTTTGGTGTGTCTTTTTGGGTTTTGGGTTTTTTTTCGTTTGTTTTCTTTTAAGCTTCTGAATCTTAAGCCTTTCTTAAAGGCCAAGATGCTAAATCAGACAAATTTCCTTCTCAGATCCAGGAATCTGTATAAAAATAACCCTAACCTTATATACAAAAGTTCTAAAATCACTTTTCAATGCTATGCAAATTCAGACTAGATATGGATTAAAGTCAGATGGATCTTTTTCCATCCTGTCTGTCCAGCTCTAAATTTAGAAGCAACCAACAATATTCCTCCTGTTAGCCTTTTTTGCCACAGAGAAGACAGATTATACCTCACGTTTGTCCTGAATTCATCTTCACTTGCAGAAGGGGAAAAAAAATTATTATGAGGATTCTGATCTCTCCTCTTTAAAACAGACATTTTTTCTCTGACTAACTAGCTTTCTTTGTGACACTTCCATTACCCAACAACTGCCTCAGTCACTCCCTAGTATCCTCTTAAGGAGCCAAAACGTTGTGTAACTATCACAACAGTACTTCCCGCAGCTTACTCCATGGCACATGAAAGAAGACCAGTAATTGTGGAAAAGTACAAGAACATGACAGTTACTGGTTTCTATGCAGTAAGCCAAGACAATATTAACTCTGACTCAGTGCTATGCCTCACTTGTAGTGACTTCTGTCAGGCTGACAAATCAGAGCAAGCTGAAGACAAGCATGGAGGCTGCATCACCCTTGATTCTCAGAACCAATGGAGAAGATACAGGAGGAGAAGATACTGATGGCACTGTGACAGTCATTAGCAAGTCACTAGGAATCACAAATACAGACTTCTAGAGTGATCAAATGACAAACATGGTTGTCCCAGTCTTAAAATAATACTCATACAACAGTGAAACTACTGCAACACAAAACCAGGAGCTTACACCTCACAACACTTTAATAATAAATATTAGCATTTATGAAAATCATTCTATGCTGCAGTTATTAATCAATATAGAGAGCTTTAAAAAAAGAAAAAAAAAAGTAAAAGATACTTCCTATACCACTTGTATTTCTATGCTATTTCCACAAAAAGCATTACAGAAGTACTTCTTTTATCCAGTCATTCTGGTAATCTGAACACACAACTTCCTCAAATCACTTTCCATTCTCAAATTCAATCTTCCCTAAGCAAACTTCCACATAATGCCTGTAACACGATTTGCACTTACTTTCTGATAATGAAAAATACCTGAATTCTTATACAAAAGAACACAGATCAAATCAGATAACCATAAAGATGCATTTTTTACCCTATTTAGCTTTGAACTAATGGTAGAATCTTTAATTGGTATTTCTACTTATTCTACACCTTTCCTAAGAAAATCCTCTGAAGAGATCAGCACCAGAGTTCTTGGTTTTCAAACCAACTAAAATTAATTTACTCAATAGCAAGTATGGATATTTTAACACCACTAGTAGTAAAAAAATAGCATTAATGTAGCACCGCCTCTCATTTGTATTAATTGCAATAGCTTTGCAGTCAGTCAATATCTAACCCATACAATGACAAGTGACATCCAATGTTCTATCTTCCGATTAATACACAGACAGTCCTAAAAACTGCTAGCAGTCAGACTCTTCAACTTTAACCAATAGTGATATTCAGACTAAATGTTCTTAGTAAATAATACTAAGCCTTTCAACTCAAAGAAATATGAACATACTCTAAAGTTTGAGCAACCTGCTGTTTCCTCCACTTTGATTTCTAGTGAATTAAGTCAAAAAAATGAGAAATCTTTCATCAAATGACTGATTCAAATGTTTTGCATATACCATGTACCTGACCACCTCACAGATGTTTTTTATAATGTTAAAGGGAATTGATACTGCTGGGTTTATCTATTTTAATTAGTAATGACCCGTTAACTAACAGTACACCCAGTTTTATGAACTGTAAATAGAAAAGGAGGAAGTGTGTTATGTGGTAAAAAAGAGAAAGTCAGAATCTTTTCTAAAGAAATCCTGGTCAGTATTCAAGCATATATCCTACAAAAGAAAGGAAGAGTCCTTTCTGAGAAAAAACACAACTTGAACTGTTCTGTCACCTAAATGTAGATGAAGGCATGGGTGAAAGCCTGTTTCTTTTTAATTACCCGTGATTTGAAAAGCATCAACCAGTATGTCTTTAGGTGGGTTTTTTGGATTTGATTTTTTTGTTGTTGTTTGGGTGGTTTAGTTTTTGTTGTTTTGTGTTTGTTGTTTGTTTTTTTTTTTCCCCCATGATCACTATTAGTCATATTGGTATATTAGCTAAAAACTTCTAGCAGGTCAAGATTCAGTGACACTGGATTCTGTGCAGCTATGCAGCAAGTGATACTTTTGGTGGAACATTTAAAGAAGCAGGTAAATAATACATGTAGAATACGAAAATTAACACACCTTGTGAAAAATACCTGTAACAATGATAATGAATTAGTGCTTCCCAGTTACAGAATGATCATCCTTTGCATACAGAAGACCACAGGCAAACACAGGAAAGACATGAAGTCGTGGCCTTAGAAAAATTAGATGATGTGACCACCTATTTTGACTAGGAACCTTTTCAAGCTATAACAGGTGAGAATAACAAGTACTTTGTGCGAAAACTCAAGCAGGAGAAGAAAAGCCTTCAAGGTTAAAGATAAAGAGCACAGCTCTGGCTCTTTAAGACTATTCAGAAAGAAATCAACTCAAAAAAAAAAAAAAAAAGGTATTAAAATGGCTGGCATTCCTACACAAACATCTCTCTGGCTCATATTAATATTGGGCCAGCACTCAAGGCCAAAGTCTTGCCATTCCACACAGTACTGTGTGAAAGTAAGGACTAGTAAGCATTTGAGCCATGAGCAGGAACATTTCTTAATTATACTTTGTTCACATAAAAGTCAGACAGGAAAACAGCAGCTGCAATTCTATTTCTCATAAGCACTAAGTAAGGAAACTCATGAGCACCTCTCCTTATTCCCAGTGTCTCCAAAGGCTTCAAACTGACTCAGAAAAATAAATTAAAGTACTTGCAAAGAGAAAAATTTCCCATCTGTTGAATATATTTTCAGCACCAATGCTATAAATTCAATTCTATTTTCTAAGGATTTGTTACTTCAAAATACTTCAGAGTTATTTGATCTCTTCTATTTTTAAAGACCATCCAATAGACTTGTCAGCAAATTACTTCAGAGAAAGAAAGGAAAGGAGATCCAACACTGGAATATTACTTGCCATCTGGTAGGGCTTAATTTATAAGTATATTGGTATTTGAGCCCAGAGCTTGTTCACTTAAAAACTATGTCCATCCACTCACAGTCAGTAAGTTCCAGCTGGTGATAGGAACTTCACAAATAAATGTTAAAATATCAACAAAAGGCTATTTTAGACCCAAATTTCTTATATCCTACAAAACCCTCCTGCTTCACTATTAATATAAACAACTAAGATGGAAAATACTGAGGGATATAGTAGACAAGAAACATCTTCATCTTCTTATCATTCAACAGCTTTTGGGGGACTGTATATTGTCAAAAACAGGCAGGGTATGACTAAATGTCACAGCATTTATTTTACTTATTTTTTGTATTTCTTTTGGTGCAAGACAGTAGATGACTTACCCCATCTACATAAACAGAAGCACATGTACATATCTGTTTATGAAAATATGCATATGGAATCAGCACTTAAATACGAAAAAAGTTTAAATTTCACATGAAAAAAATGATCTAAAGAGACTCCCCCATTTTCATACTTTTTATATCACTTTTGCAAATAAAAATGTTTTGAAAGGTACAAAACAGATGCCCACAGACTGCATATATAAAAAAAAAAGTAAACTACATAAAAGATGCATAATGTTTTCACTATGACCAGGACTCCACCTTTTCCTATGTCACGGCATGAATATGCTGTAACTGTGAATAAGTAAGGAACTGTATCACATTTATGTGGATTTAATTATTTTGTTCTTCTCTAGCTTTCAAAAGCTGCATATTTAATCTAGATGCTGAAAAAAAAAAAAAAAAAGAATCTTTTACTGCAGTACACCTAAAATTAAGGTGTCTCTAAAGGAAACCAGTGTAAGCAGCAGGCAAAGACAAGATAAGTGAAAAAAACCACAAAATTATTATTGGAAGTTTTTCTTTGTATCTGTGACAATTAGCACACATTTAATCTGGTTGCTTTGTGTGTTACTCTACGCCTTTTCTAGAAGGAAGCAGATATGAAACTAACTGTTGTAAACTGTCTTAAGATGAAAATTACATAGATTCATATATGTCTAAAAACCTCTGTTAGATTATTATTTTATTCTTTTCACAAGCAAGAGGAAAATCTTTACCATGCAGTAACTATTTTTGCCACTTGTTCCACATGTGTATTCTATTCCAGCACACATTACCACCAAGCACATGAGATCAGATTATTTTTGCCAGCAGGTTTTCTCAGATAAGAATATAATTGGCAAAGCAGGCTCAGATCCCACACCAATAAAGAAACCAGGTGCCATAGGTACTTAGTACACCCAGGTAAAAGGTTAGTTACCTTGTACAGTGCACTGTGATAACCTGACAGAGAACTGTGAAGAAAACCAGTAGCTTTTCATCACAAATCAAGATGTCAAATACCCAGAGATGTGACATATTTCAAATGTGACTACTCAATTTGACTGAATACTTAGGAAAAAAATCTGAACCATGAACTCTGCAGTGGAAAGTCAAATGTTCAGAAGTACGTAATAGAAGTTAAACATAACTCATTTAATCACAAACACATTTACCAGTGGTGTCCCAGGTAGCAGAGGCCTAGACAAGAGTTATCCTTATCAATTTGCTATTAATAGTGCAAATAGATAATCAGTATCTTTCTGTTAAATTAGTTTTCACCTCTTTTTTGCCACTTCTAAACCACACAGTTTTTAACTGTTTTATATGGAGCATAGAAAAATGCATCTAACTTCTGATAAAAAAAAAAAGATCAACATTCATTTCCAAAAACTGTAGCAAAAGGTTTAGCTAACATCTGAAACTAAGCCTGCAGCAGCTGAAAAGATCTTTATCTATTGCAGACATGGAATTTAGACATAATACAGTTTTGGTAACTTTCTTTTAACAAGGAGTTGAAGATGACCAAAATAAAAAAATAAAAACAATTGCCAATCTCCATCATAATCATGTTAAAATGGGTCTAGTATCACTCTGCAGTCAGGAAGATTGCTCAACTTCCCTATGGTTACCACTAAACCATAAACAACCCAATGGTACTAAAAGACTTAATCCTGTCCGATAAAGTCCTTCGTGTTTGTAATAAATGAATTTTCATTTCAAAATATGCAAATCTAAAATGTATTTATTACAAAGCTGTACAGGCAGCTTGGAAAGACAGGTCAAATTCCTGAATTGTCTAAACACAGGTTAGGATACTAACCAGACTTCAAGACGTGAAAAAAGTTATGTTTTCACTCTTACATACAAAGAATTTCTTCTCCATCCCAAGATTTTAAATTAAAGGCATAAAGCGAAAGCACACTGCTGATGCAGACCTAAGTAGAAAGACAGCCAAACAACATTTTGCCATTTAGGAATACACCTCAAGCTACTAATCTAATACTCTGTGGTACTGCAATTCCAGACCACAGTAAAACACTGCAACTGCCCACAGGTAATATAGGGATAATAACAATATTCATAAGGCATCCCTATGAACCATGAAGAATTATAAGTACAAAAAGAATATTTTTCCAAAACCTGTGTCTCTGCCTAAATAGGGCTAAAAATACTTCTGGATTATAAACAGCAAAAGATATATAAAAATACTATGTTCTCAGAGTTCACCACTGCACTCTGAAAACTGAAAAGGGAAAAAAGAATAACTCTCTCTATGGCTACGACACCTGTTTAAAGTGGCTTCACAAATCTGAACAGGAACGCTAAAAAGGAATATGGCAACAGTATAGTAATGTTGGCATTCATTACCATACTTGACATTTTTGGAGCTACCCCACCTAATGACTCAAGAGTTCATTGCTGTTATATCAAACTATAGTTTCGTATTGGTTTTGATGCTGGGGTAAGCCCCAACTCTGTTGCTTGCTTAGTCCCCACCAGCAGGACAGGGAAGAGAAATGGAAAAGCAAAAGGAAAGGAGGATGGGGGAGGAACACCTAATGAATTGAGATAAAGGCAGTTTAGTAAGTACAGGGAGGAAAAAAAAAGTTCAACTACCTAGGGACACCCACCTCAGAACACAGTTTGCACAATATAAAATGTTCTGTATCCATCTGGAAGTTCTTCCATTTTAGTTTAGTCTATTCTGGTAAAATCCTGTCCAGAAAAGACTTCACTAGTTGAAAATTCTTCGTATCAATTTTAAGTAAAGTCTGCATGCACTTCTCAGTACTCTCAGTACTCAAGTGAGGTATCTTTCACTGATTTATAATCATCATAATAACGTGTGACTTCCATTTAAATTCTGGGGCACACCTCAAGATGCTTCTCCACAGCTCAAACTTGTGCCAAGTTTGCACACGAAGTCACCACAAATTTCTACTCAGGAACACTTCCAGTTTCTCTATTTTCCATTAAAAAAAAAAATAAAAAAAATCAAGCTGTACTTCAAAATTTTGGCTGCATCTAGTATAAATTATATGTAGGAAGCGACCTCAAGACAACCAACTGTATCCTTTGTCTTCCTAGGTTTTCTGTATGGCTACTCAAGAGTATCCTTGAGAACAACTGCCATACACAGAATCTCTTCACCAGTGTATTTATGCTTTGTGACTACGTCTCCACAACATAGTATAAAATTATTTTGTATGTAATATTTCAATTTAATAATTTTAAGACTTCAATTTGATCAATTTTTCCCATGTTATACATTAATTTTTTAAGGTGTTTTGGAAAACTATTCCTGTTTCTGTTAGCCTTCTCCTGTTAAACTAAAAAACTAACCAAATTCCATTCTCTCAGAAATAAATCTCTTACCTAGAATTTACAACTTTTGAATATTCTTAGGTGGTTTTCACTGAAAAATAGCATTTCCAAAAATACCTCATTCATTGTGTACTTATGGATGAAAAACCTAAGACAATTCCTTAAACTATTTGAACAGAATAATTTTAAAGTGTTTTTTTTTTATCATCAGCAATTAAAACTTACATCATTATGTGCTCCAGCAGCCAAAGGTACACTTTAATTCTGCTTTTATACTTCCCAGCAAGCATAAACTAGACAAATGACACCAAGTATAGTATAGCCCTCTATAGCTGAAAAATAGTTCTAAACACAGATACCCATCATGTAAAATAAACTCACAATTTAAATAACTGAAGTAGTTGTTGTTTTGTATTTTCCTGTGGTTACATTACAGAATCCGGCCTTAGGTAAGTCATACACTAGTAAAGCACTAGTTTGATCATGCCTATCAAGTTACTGTCTACAAAAACGTTGATTTTGCTTGGCAACAATCATCACATCACTAAAAGACAGATTAGTGTTTTTAGATAAATCTTAAGTAATCAGATGGATCTCAAATCCAAGACATCTTCAATTCTGATGGGGAAGGAGCATGCTTTTATTATTTGGATAACTCAACCTTCTACATTTCCATTTTTGAATTAGTTGTCACAAACTGCAGAAAGAGAAGGAACAGTCAGATGTCCTGTTCTATCTGCTTAAAAAGGCAAATCTCAAAATTACATCAATTAAGGAAAAATACTGCTTGAGAGATTGTTTTCTAGCTGGCTTTCATAATTTATCTTTCACTAATGGCCTGACCTTAAATTTGTTACTCATCAGCTTTGTGCTCACAAATCACAGTGAGCTATGGTTTGTTCAAGACCTAAAAAGGAAGAAAAATTGTGTGGAAATATCCACAAGAAGCATCCCAGATGAATACAACAAATTAACAGATTTTTTTTCTATGTTTTATGTTATGGCAATATTAGCTATGAATATAGTTGTCTCTACTTTCACCAGAGTCTATGAAAAACTTTGATTCAGGAGAAGGGTATGCTGTGGTTTAAAAATACTTTTAATTCAGATAGCCTTCAAACAGTGGAAGAGTGGAGTCTCTCTCAGACAGAAGTATAATGTTTTTATAAATTGCTCCTGGCACCGAGTAAATAAACTAAAGCTGCCTTAGAGAACTAGAGGAGAGGGACACACAATACTTCATAGACAAATGTTTAAAGCATACAATGTAGGGAGAGATGTCCTGCATAAGCCTGATTAAAAGAATCATGTATCTCAAGTAAGAGATCAAGCAGCTACAGATTTAGTAGTCTCTTCTGTTGAAGTTAATCCACTTCAGCTTCTGTACAGTACTAATTTCATAGTACTGGTCACTACTCACTCAACTGGAGAGAAAGTTTTGTGACTACTTTTAGTGTATTTTTTACACAAGTTCCTCTAAGACTTTATATGATCAGTTCATCCTCAATGTCACAGATCCTCAAGAATAAAAAGCTTGTGGGTCAATATAAGGACAGGGAGATAGATACCATCATGGACAAAACAGACTCAGGAAAGATTAAGTTTATTTCATTGCCAATTAGTAATAAGAGTTGGACACTGATAAAAAAAATAAAACTATAAATAGTTTCCCTCACCCTTCCTTCTTTCCTGGCTCAACTTCACTACTTCTTCTACCTCTTTCCCTGCTGATGATGAGCAGCACAAGGAGGATGAGGAATGGGGGTTACAGTAAGTCCATGACATTTAATCTCTGCCCCTCACTCCCCCTAACACTTTTCCCAAATGTCATCATAGGGTCCCTCCACAGGATACAAACCTTCATGAACAGCTCCCATGGGTCCTTCCCACACAGTACAGCCCTTCAGAAACTCTCCAGTGCGGGTCTCTAACAGGCTGCACCTACCAGAAGATCTGTTCCTTCATACACTACTCTGCACAGTCCACAGCATTTCCCAGGAACCTGTTCCTGAGAATGCTCTTCCTGGGCTGCAGCTTCCTTCCAGGCGTGTCTGTCTGCTCCAGGGTGGGGTGCAGTGTGAGTTATGTTCCAGAGTAGTCTTCCAGGGGGACATCCTGCTTCACCATGGCCATCATGGGAGTAAGGTGGAGCACAAGAGGTTTAGGGAAAACACAAGGAAAAACTTTTTCACAGTGAGAGTGACAGAGCTCTGGAACAGGAAGCCCAGGGAGGTTGTGGAGTCTCCTTCTCTGGAGACATTCAAGACCTGTCTGGATCTGTTCCTGGGTGACTTAGTCTAGGTGATCCTGCTCTGTCAGAGGGGCTGGACTAGATAATCTTCTTGGTCCCTTCCAACCCCTAACATTCTGAGATTCTGAGATCTCCTTAGGCTGCCCAGAGCACCTCCTCCTCTTCCTACTGACCTTGGTGTCTGCAGGGCTGTTTTTCTTACATTTTTTTCCACTCCTCCCTCTCACAGCTGCTGCATGGGTTTTTTCACCATTTCTTCATTACATTATCACAGACTTGCCACCAGCATCACTGACATGCTCCATAGGTTCATTTTGGAGCTCACTGTGTCCAGTAAAGGGAGAGCTCCACTTCTCACAGAGGCTACCCTCTGCTACCAAAACTTTACCATAGAAACCCAATATACTGGTTTAAAATCTCTATTTCCAACTATAAGATATCTTTAAGAACACTGAATATATGAAAAAAAACCCCAACTTCCTATAATTTTTCAAGTCAGGCATTGTACTCACCAATGAGAAGGCAGATTCTTAGATGAAAGTTGCATAGCTGATTAAAGCTTTAAATCAGCTCTAATCTGCACTGCACTGTTGTTAACAGTCCCACCCAACTTCCTACTCCATTCCTTGTCCCTTTCTCCTCAACAGGAATGGATCACTCTTTTGGAGAGGAAGAAAATGAACATGGCTATATTCTCATATTCTTAAATAACTTCCAGGAAATATCACATTTTTATTTTTTCTCCTGCTAACAGGAGTATGCATACTTATATATGCTTGCATTATAAACTAAGCATACAGCTATTTACTGTGCCAACATGTGCTGCATTAACTACACAAAATTTTTATTTGCTATTTTCCCAGAACTTGTTTGACAGTTGGACACAAAGTTAAGGTAAACATGGGCAGAATGCATCAAATAGCAAGCTGAACTCATCTGAACTATATTCCAATACTAGAATCATGTAAGGGATCAATCAGAAACACAGCAGATCTGCCATGCTGAAGGCCAAGAACAAATTTCTGTTTAAGATTAACTTTTCTAGCTTTCAAAAAACTACAGTCATTCCAATACCTTCGGAAATTCAGTATGACTTCTCAGTGTGGAATGTAAAGGAGCATTTGGAGTTAATTGGCTGGGGTAATTAAAAAAAAATCATTTAAACCGATTTTTCTTACTGGGATTTTTTCTATAAGGACTAGGATATCAAACTGCAATCCTAAATGCACTCTTTATTTACCTGATTGTTCAATATGTGCTCTAGGAAATCATGACAGCTGTTACTTCTTTCAGAAAAACACCATCAGAAAAAAAATAATTAAGTAAAATAACCAATGTTGGACAAATGGAAGCAGTAGACTCCAAGCGCGACAGATGATTATGCACACACTCACAAGACACAGCCGTCACACAGCCAACCAACCTGCCAGATTTCACATAACTCATGATGCTCTAGTAGAAATGCAACTGGCATGGAGCCTGGCAGTCTACAGGCAGCTAGCATCAGTTTAAATATGAACCTTGGTGAATGAAGAAAACAGAGGAAGAAAACTAGCTACAGTCTACCCCCAAAGACATTTATGTTGGGGAAGGAAATATATGTACAGCAACAAAAATATTGAGAAGACACTATAATATTTTAATGTGTAATCTTAATCCTCAGAAGGGAACAGTGGAATCATTGAATCACAGAATGGTAGGGGTTGGAAAGGACCTCTGGAGATCATTGAGTCCAACCACCCTGCCAAAGCAGAAACACATAGGGCAGGCCACACAGGAAAATATCCAGATGGGTCTTGAAAGTCTCCAGAGGAGACTCCACAATCTCTATGGGCAGCCCATTACAGGCTCTGTCACTCTCACAGTAGTTTCCCCTCATGCTGAGGTGGAACTTACTGTGTTTTACCTGCTGCCGTTACCTCTCATCCTATCACAGGGCATCACTGAAAAGAGACTGGCCCCTTCTACTTGACACCCACCCTGCAGAAATTTGTAAACACTTAGAAGATCCCCTCTCAGTCTTCTCTTTTGCAAACTAAACAGCCCCAGGTCTCACAGCCTTTCCTCATCAGAGAGATGTGCCAGTCCCTTCATCATCTTTGTAGCTCTATGTTGGACTCTCTCTAGTATTTCCCTGTCCCTCCTGAACTGTGGACACCAGAACTCAACACAATACTCCAGATGTCGTCTCACTAGAGCAGAGTAGAGGGGCAGGAGAACCTCCCTTGACCTGCTGACCTCACTCTTCTCACAGAATGTTAGGGGTTGGAAGGTACCTAGAAGATATTCTAGTCCAATCACCCCGCCAGAGCAGGATGACCTAGACCACGTAGCAC
>JANHGL010006124.1:0-48298 GCA_024611195.1 Ceyx melanurus | reverse complement strand
TGCCGCGGGGAGCCCTCCCCGAGCGGAATCTCTTCCCTGCGGGGGGAGCCGCGGCCCTCCCCGAGGAGGAGCCCTCGGGCCTGCCCCGCGCAGGGGAGGCCGGGGGGTCCCAGCGCTGGCCGCGGGGGTGGGGCGGCAGACGGGCCGGGCCGTGCGGCCCCGTGTCTCCCGGGTGACAATGGCCGCTTTTGTCTTGCGGCGTAATTTGTGGCTTTCGGTTGGAGGGCCCCAGAGCGGGAGGGTTGCTGGGCGCGGGCCGGGCCGTTAGCGTGCGGAGTCGCCCCAAGGTAGCTATTGTCTCCCTGCCGCGTCCTTCCAGCTCCCGCTGCTGCGAGGCGAGGCCTGGGAGAAGGGGACACCGGGGTGCCGGGATGCCGCCGGGGATCGCCGCAGCCTCTCTCCCCCGCCCGACGCCCGGGAGCAGCTCTCCCGCCCGGGGGGCTGAGGAGCGCAGCGCGGCGGGGCCCGCTCCTTTCCCCCGGCTTGGCACTCGCAGTTGGCTCATGGGTTTGTGGTATTCGGTTTCAGGCTTAGGGATTTCAACCAGCCGGCGCTGCTCCTGGGAGGAAGGAAGAGCGAGCTATACTTTTCTCATTGGCCCGAACAAAAAACAGAAGCCTCTGCTGGGGTTTGGGAGTGGTTTATGGGCTGAGCTCAGTGGCAGGGGAGCCCTCGCAATGCCAGAGGGAATAGAGCCGTGTGGTGCGCGGTACCTATTGCGAGAGCCGAGGAGCTCAGCTGAGGGTAATGCTGCCTCTGCGTGTGCCCGCGTCTCCCCGAGTTCATCTGCATGTCCAGGCTGCGGCTCTGCCTTCCCCGCCCGCGTGTCTGCCCGCGCGTGTGAGCCCCGCATCCCGCCGCGCCGCCGCTCTCTTTGTTTCCCTGTTTGCTTGCGGGTTCCGAGCGATGCGTGGCGAGTGCATTGTGGGTTTGCTGGGAGCGTGGTAGCGCGGTGTGGCTGGGTCGGTGCCGCGTTCCCCAGCTCGCTCTGTTTGCTTAGTGGTTTTTGCTTCATTTGTACCATCTTCCCTCGCTCGCTCTTTTTTTTTCCTTTGGTGGGGGGTGGGGAATCTCTGCTTGTTCTTCCCTGTGAGTTTGCAGGTTACTCCATGTTTCTTCGCATCATTTCTCTAACAAATCTCCCCAGATTTGATCATTATTATTTTTTTTTTTAAGGGGGGGGAAGTTCCCCTTTCCCCCACACCACAATCCTCCCTCCAAAATAACAGTGCATGAACTTCAGCAATTTCAGGCTGGTGGAGAGCTTGAACCAAACTCCTGATGGGGACGAGAGGCTCCCCCAGCACAGATCACAAGCAGCTGCATGTTTTAAAACCCCAACCGAGGCTGTGCAGGGAGGTAAAGTGGAGTGTGCAGGGACTGGATGTGGGAGCAGTTGTGGAGAAAACCCCAATTCCGTTGGAAGTTGGGGCAGCTTTTGCATCGCCTGTGTTTCCAGGGTGGAACTCCGGTCAGGTTGTCTCCCCGTGCCCTACTTGGGACTGTGCTCCTGGAACACACTTTACCTGCTCTGGCCCAGAGTGCTGGAGGCAGAGCTGTGACCAGAGCAGCAGAATGGAGTTTCTAGATTTCTTTCAACATGGAGGCTGTGTTCCAGCTTTTTAGGATTTAAAAAAAAAAATTATTATTTCTTTATTTTTTTAAATTGCTCTGGAAAAAAAAAACAAAACAACAACCAAACAACCCAGAAAAGTTGATTCCTCCTCCCAAGGAGAAGCAGTTAGCGCTGAGGTTGGAGCTGGAGGGTGTAAGGAGCAGCCGTGGCAGGAGCGGTGCTGGGACCATGTGACTGCGGTGTACATTGGAAGAGGAAGCCGTAGAGGTCAATGCAAAGGCATTGTGCCAGAGCCGGGCAGCCAGGGGGAATCGCTCCTGCAGGGTGCTCAGCCTCTCGGGAGCTGCTGGCCTTGGACAAAAGCAGCCCTGGAAGATTAACAGCAGAAATTAAATGGCAGGGCTCGTTTGGGGGTGGAAAGAAAAAACAACCCCTGTTTGGTTGGGGTTTTTTCCTTTTTTAATTTTATTTATGTTTTCCAAATGCTTTGTAGGTTTTTACTAATCACCCTACGTGGCTCTTTCACTAAAACCACCTTTATTGGAATGGAAATTGCTGTGTGGAAAGGAGTTTGGACAAAACAAGGAAAATGGGGGAAAAACAAGGAAAAAAAAAAAGAGTTGCGTGTGGATGGTTCTCTCTGCCTTGGTGTTTTCACACAAAACTAAATTTTTAAGTGCTTTGGTTTGACAGAAAATTCAATCCTGGTATTTACCTCTCTGAACACAAACAGATCGACAGCTTCAAGTTTAGGTTATTGACTGCTGAGGAATGAATAAATCCAGCCAATGATTAAGCCCTTTATGCTCTTTCAAAATATTTAAATACAAACAGGTAATTGTTGGGAGGTGGCACTGCCTTGGAAAATGTTTGTTAGGGTGGTTTGGTTTGCATCTGACCTTTGGCAACTGGAAGGAATTGATTCCATAAGGGTTTGAATGTTTAAAACGACCCAAACCTCTAATACTCTGCCCACAAACTCAAGAATTTCCCTGGGAATTTTTGTTGCTGGTGGTGTTTCAGTTGTTGTTTGTTTGTTTGTTTTATGAGCAATTACTCAATCCGACTTCAGCAGTTAGGCTGGAAGTAAAGGCAACTTCCTTTCTGGGCTTCTTGTATTGTTTTAAAATCCTATCTGACTTGTAATCAACAACATCTTGGTAGAGAAAACATAAAAGGAGAAATTAGGGGGGAAAAAAAAATGTATTTGGGAGGGAAGGACTCATATTTTGAAATGGAGCATATTGAGAGTCTAGACAGCTTCTTGGCTAGCTGTGATTTTTGAAGCATCTGAAATACCCCAGGGGCAGAAAAAGCTCTTCCTGCTTCTGAAGGATAAAAAAAAAACCCAGAAAAAAATCCAGAGCGGGCAAGAGGAGAGACGTGTAATTGCACAAGGCGAGGTTTTAATTGTGAGATGAAGGCACAGGACCTTTTTTGAAGCCCACAAATTGACTGTCTTCATGACAGCACTGCGTATCATTCTGTCAACTCCGGCTCGGGATGTGGTTGCTAGGCAGCGGGCTCTTATGTACCTATAGTCTCTCTGATTTGCCAGCCTTTTGCAGACACATGGTAAGGTCCTTTCCAGCCTATCATCTAGAGGGACTTCTGCACGCCGTCTGCATACTGCTGAGATCCTCTCTACCTGAATGTGATCAGAAAAAGACACACTTAAACCTTTTTTCTTTCTTTTTTTCCTTTTTTTTCCCCTTTTTTTTTCTCTTTTTTTTTTTTTTTTTTCAAATCCAATTCTGGTGCTGGTTCCATAATCCCCCTCCAAAAAAAAAACCAAACCAAAACCAAAAACCAAACCAAAACCAACAAACCAAACCAAAAAAAAAAAACCAACCAAACCAAAACCAAACAAAAACACACACCCAAAAAGGCCATGAAACGGAGACCGGAACAAGGAAAAGAGGTTAGTGGGTGAACTGGTGTGTGTTTCCTGCTTGCTGAGGTGCCTGGAGTGAGGAGGGAGGCTGTAATTCAGCCATTAGTTACAGATGGTGGCTGGAGAATTCAGATTCATGCAGGGAGATCAGAGCTCCTGGAGCTCTTTCCAGGGATGCTGGCTGTAAACTGCTTTGAAAAGCTGAATCGAGACGGCAGCAAAAACCAACCCAGGAATAATAGTGGATTTGTTCCTTAGTGATGCTGCCAGCTGGTTCCTTGATGTGCTTGGATGCAGAGATGTCTAGAAATGTGAAGGAAAACGAGTTAATTTGCCAAACGAGGTGTCTGACCCCCAGTCCTTGCAAAAATGGCATTAGTGGCAAGTAGGTAAAGAGCATTTGAGAGGATTTTGTAAGCAAATGAGAGATTGATTTTTTTTTTGTCCAAAACTTTGCTCTTGGAAGCTGTTTGTGTACAACTTTGGGTGAAGGTTCTGCCTCTGGAGCAGTGAAGGAGAGCATGAAACACATCACCCCAGGGACTGGCAGTGGCAGAAGAAATCTTTCCTAAGAGTGTAGCTTTGAATGTTTTTCCATTCCTTTGCTGGGAGAGCTTTTGTTTTGGTTGTAGGAGCAGCAAACCCAACCGTGGAGAGAGCAGGAACCTCCTCAGAGTTTCTTCATGAGACAAACCCATGTGCTAGAAATGCAGAAACTTAATTGGTGGCAGCAGTATTGCCCAGGCACTTAACCTCTGCAAATTAAGACGTGAAAAATACTGTTTCAGCCTGATCTGTTTTTGTCCTTTGCTCTGCTTACAGGTACTGTTTGATGAGTGTGAAAGGATGCTTCACTGATTTTCATATTGATTTTGGTGGCACTTCAGTGTGGTATCACGTTTTCCGTGGGGGGAAGGTAGGTGAACTTTGTTTGACATTTATTTTTATTTCTCTGTGGCTCTTCGGGAGGGGAGGGAAAAATATTTTTTTCTCTCTTTTTTTTTTTTTTTCCTGTGTGTTTCTTGGTGTGGAGGAGGGGAGGAGGGGTGATCAGTCTTTTCCAGCTCCCTTTGCTGATGAACATGGAGTTTGCTGAGCTGCAGGGGCTGTGAACAGACGAGTGATCTGTTGGAAATGCTGCCTGTGTTATTTGCTGCTGGTGGGTTCAGGCTTGCATGGCTTAGGGGTGTCTCAGTGAGGCTGTGGCTCTGGGTACCCTTGCTGGGTCACAGTGCCCTCCCTCACCAGCCTCCTGCAGCTCCTCCTGCTTCCCCTCAGAGATTGCCTGTTCACACTGTGCTGAAATCCAGCCTTCCAGGACAGTGTGTGTGGCTGCATGCACATCCTTACTGGTTCAGGTTGCTTTTCCAGCATGTGGTGGGCACTGGAATGAACCCAGCAGACTGATCCTCTGCAGGTAGAGCTGCTGTTCACGGGCACAGCCTGGAGCAGTGGGACTGTCCCAGCCCACTGTGCTGCACCCAAAGCAGGCTGTGCAGCCACCCTCTGAGTAAGATGTTTCAGGGAAGAGAGGTGACAACTGACAGTTACCTGCCACTTGCAGCACATGGACTAATTGCTGCTGCTGTCTGTCTGCCCTGTGCCTGGTTATTTTTTGTTGACTGTTGGAAATAGTGAAATCTTTGTTTTATTTTTAGATCTTCTGGCTGATTCCACCTACTCTGCAGAATCTAGAACTTTATGAAGAATGGGTTCTCTCAGGAAAGCAAAGTGATATCTTTCTGGGAGACAGGGTGGAACGATGCCAAAGAATTGAGCTGAAACAAGGCTACACCTTCTTCATCCCTTCAGGTATCCCTTATTAACTACCTAGCTTTGGAATCACTGGAGTTGTGTTTGACTAACGTTTCTCTGTAAAACAATTCTTCACATCTAAACCCCATATCCACCTCTTTATTTGCTGTGGGAAAAGGACATGGGACTGGATGCACTTAATTTTCCAGACTGATGAAAAAGGCACTGTGTTGAAGTTTGTGCAGTGATCACTTGTGCTGATGAGAGGAGAGAGGACTAGAGGACTTAGGTCTGTGGGGCTGTCAGTTCACCACTTCTCACCAGTTTGGAACAGTATTTTTCTGGTTTTGTGCTCTCTTCTGGCAGCTTTCACCTGCAGCTCAATAACCTGCTTCTTTGCCTCTGTCTGTAGGCAGAGGTGGGTCTTCATTCCCTGTCAGAGCTCAGTGGAGGTTCCAGTACATGCTGTGCTCCCTCAGGGAAACAACTTTATTTTATTGTTACCACTTCTCAGAATTTCTCCTGATGGAGATTGTGCTGAACCTGGACATTTTCCAGCAGCCCAGGCCCATGGGATTTTCACACCACTGCCCACCTCAGTAGCTGTGGTGCATGATTCAGGCTCTTCTTGCAAAGCAACCAAATAGTTGCTGCTTTGAAAGCTGGTGGCTTCAGCCCTTTCTGCTCCTGCCTGAACTGGGTTAAGGATGGTGCAATCTGTAACACTTCTCGTGTTTAATATCTTAATTGATATTAAGATGAGATTTCTTTGGCTATTATGGGACTATAGTTTGTTTATAATGATGTCACACGTTGCTTCTGTCTAGTGGCTCTTAGCAGGGAAATAAATGTAGGGTAGCTTTTCTACTTGACTGAGACAGCTCCAGACAGCTCTAGAATTACTTTGTGGAGACAGGATGATTATTTTTTAATCCTGGAGACAGGGAGAATGCAGGTCATGTGAAGGCAGTGACAATGTTCTTGCCAAGAGGGAGCGTTGATAGTATCAGCTGAAGGCCACACATTTGCACATTTTTACCTCTTGTTAAGAATCAGCCTGGGAGGTGACAGGCAGAATGGCTTTGAGGGTGGAGGAGTTAATCCATTAAAGGAATTAGGTCTTCCCTTGAAACAGGTCACAATGTGCTGTAACTGTTTGAACTGGATGTTTGAGTGTGCCTGTGCTGTTTGCTCAGATCCCCTTACTGCATCTTCCTATTTATCTTCATTCCCCTGTGAACAGCCTCCTACGAGCCAGGCTCTGTGTGTGTGTTTAGTCATGCTCAGCAGTGGGAATGCAGCATGTTGGGGGAGCTTGTGCAGGACACAACTCTCACGTGCTGGCTGAAGGGATTCCAAGTGTAGTTTTTACCTGTAAGTTTCTGTTTTCTTAGGAAAGCCCAAAGTACAGAAGAGGCAACACCTCAGTTTGGGCTCCTTGCCATGTTTCAAGGGCATACATAAATAATTTCTCTGTAGCACCTCATGGATTCAAGGGGTTGTGCTCTGCTGTATTTTATTCAGAAAACTTCCTTGCAAATCTGTGGATTTCTGTGCAAAGGGATGATTCCTCTGTTTGTTTTAAGAGTATGGAAATGCTCAATTAAAGTTCCAGGTCAGAGAATCGAGCATGGCTGGGTAAAAAAAGGTCAGTTCCTACCACCTCTTTGCCCTGGTTTGTACACACACCACGTTTTAATACTTGGATGTGTTTGTAAGGACTTGATAATGGTTCAGAGTGTTCAGCCTCTGATAACAGGTGCCTGTAAAACCAGCATAGCCCACACTTGCTGAGCCTGGTAAAGTCTTGATCAAACTCATCACGAGGTAAATACCTTCTAACTGCTGGTCACAGGTAGTGCTCAGCTGGGCTGTGAGTGGAGAGATCCTCAGCAAATGAACTTCTCCATAAAATATCTTGCTCTGCTCCTGTTACCAAGTCATTTTGGGGGCTGGTCCTAGAAATATGATTATACCACAGCAGTATCAGGCTGAAGTAGGTAGAGGAGACACACGAGGGAGTGAGATCACAGGCTGGTGGGAGTTGGAAGGTTTCTCTGAGAATCTAGAATCAGCAGTAGATCCAGTAAATCCCTGAAACTACAAACCACTTGGACAGGAATGGGAATTATTCTTAGAGAAGGCATAATTATAGTGCTCAGCAGGGCCTCAGGGTATTTTCATCTCCATCACTACCATCATCCTTTGAGGATTAAGTTTAAACCAGTTAATTTCTACCTGTGCTTCTAACCCTGCAAAGCACTGAGAGGCACAATTGCAGCTGTGGTGTCAAGGAGTAATGGAGCAAAATCTTGTCAGCCTAGTGAGTTGTTACGGGCCAAGGTGCAACTTACAGCTTTTCAGGAGTCCCTGCTAAGCATGGGGTGGTTGGAACTAAGCTGGGGTTCTGAGGGATGCTGTATCTGGGGCCTTTGCAGAAGCCAAACTGTGCTCCCAGTGGCCCCACAGGACTTCTCCAAACAAGTGCTGGGCCATCTCATTGAAACCATTTCTTTACCTTGAAAGGTTGGACTAGATGGTCCTTGGGGTCCCTTCCAACCTGGTGTTCTCTGATTCTATGAAGTGATGTGATGTGAAGTACTCATCTCCCACTTTACTGGTCCCCAGTGATGAGTCAACTCTGGTAAACTCAGTGGTAAAGTGATAAAGTAACTAGGGACCTGGCCTTTGTCATTAACATAATTATCTAAACTGATGGCAGCCTAATTGCTGATTGAGAAATCTACCACATTGTGCCACTCTGAGGCTTGTGGCCAGATGCAGATTCAAGATGTTAAACCAGCTGAGGGTTCAGGAGGGGAGGAAGCTGGAGGTGCTGCTGTCAGTAGATGATTCTTCATTTTTTTTCCCCTGTAAAAAGCCAACTGTTGTTTTCCCACGATGGGAGAGAACTTGTCCTCATGCAGGAAGCCATCAGCAGAGAACACTCTGTGCTGTCATGAGCAGTGTTGCATCTTCCAAGTGGTTCAGCACAGGTGAAGTTTGGTCAAGGTGACACCTCAGCGTGGTGTCACAGGCAAATCCAGGTCTTGTCCAGTGTTAGCTGAGCTGTGGTTCTCTTCTGGACCATGTGTGTATCTGGTGTGACTTGCAGAGGATGTGGAAGTGTCTGGAGTCCATTGTGCTGCTGTCAGAGGAGTAGCATCTAAACCACTCAGTGTGCCAGGAGCAGGCAGAGCCAGGGTTGGGCAGCATCCCTCTGAGGCCTCAGCTCAGGGGTGCTGTGGGAACATGGTTCTGACTGCTCACTAACAGTGCCAGTGTGTTATGTGGTTAGTGGTGGTTGTGTTATGTGGTGGTTGTGTTACAGGGTTGGTTGGTTGTTGTGTTACCTGCTGGTTGGTTGTTGTGTTACCTGCTGGTTGGTTGTTGAGTTACCTGCTGGTTGGTTGGGTTGTTTGGTTTTTCATATCTTTAGTCCTGCTCCTTTTATTGAAGAGTTTTCCTACTGCTCCATCACTGCATAACTACACTGCAGCCTTTGCTCTCTCCTTCCCTTGCCCTTCACCTGCTACTCCTCATGCTCTGCAAACCAGCTTTTACTCCAGTCCTTGCACTTGGCTTTTCTAGTGATGCTTTGGGCATCCAATCACCAACCCTCCCCGAGCACCACGTCGGTGTCTCTCGTGTCCTCCCTACACATCCCTGCTGTTACTCCAACCCAAGCTCAGAACTAAGCAGACACAAAATACAAATTCTTCCTTTTTCAATCCACTTGCCCTTTCCAGTCTTTTAGTCCTGGTGATGATGTCATTCTGATTGGAAGTGTTGGAGCTGTCACATGGATGTTGTTGGTTTCCTCCCTCTCCGTTGTCCTCTACAAACAAACTCCAGCAGTAGTTTGAAATACATTAAGCTTGTTTTGCATTTTTTTTTCCCCCTCAAATTTCCTGCCAGACCTCTCCTGCATAAAACTGGCCTTGTCTTCCATGCATGTGTGTATCTGCTTGGTGTGGACACTTCAGATTCAGGAGAGTTTGCACCACTGGGAGGTGCAAAAGCAGCTTCTTGGAGAAGATGTCTTCTTGTCTCCTACAGCTGCTGGTCAGAGGCAAAGAGACTCATGAGCAGGTTTGGTTTGGAGTTCACTCTTCAGGGGTCTCCTTGCTGTGGGTTTTCTTACAGTGGGCTTTCCAAACATGTAGCTCTCACTGAGGAGTGAGCTGTTTGGTTCAGTTTATTTTTCTTGTGTTCTTTATAATGCACTGTGGGGCCTTGGACATGGAAACGTGCTTTTAGAGCCTCTCAACTTCTTCTGAGCTGAAGAATGAGCCACAGCCTAACTAAATATTCTCTTCTGGTCTGTGGTGATCATTATGGCAACCTGAGAGTGCCCCACAATTCTTCCACGTTCCAGCCAAATGCAGAAATGACTGTTCTGAGATGAACATTTTTGGGAAGGCAGGTGAACAGAAAGAGATGCTGTGTGCTGGACTCCAGGCAGCTGCTTGCCAGGATTCCAGCTTCAAACACTGTCAGTAGTTATGAGAGGAGCCTGCCTGTTGGGAGTGTGTGGTCACCTCTGCTGGGCCAGTCAGCTTCTGATGAATTATTATGTAATGGGGCCAGAAGGCAGCAGATAGTCTTTATATCAAGGAGAATGACAGGCTATTAAAATATGAGCAGTAATTTATTTTTTTTTTCAGGGGGTTGTGCCAGGGCCTCATAGCTGCCTGGCTATTTTTGGTTGCTGTTTTGCTCTCCCCATTTCAGGAGCTTCCAGTGGCATTAATGGGAGCTCTGTGCCTGCATCCTTTGGGGACCAAGTGATGGAGATCAGTGAAGAGCAAAAGAGAGTTTTTTTTGCCCTGGCTGCTTGCAGGTAGAAGGTGACAGCTTCATGTTGGGTGTTTAGCTCTGTTCCTCTGCAGTTCTCTGCCACAGGCTGTGGGACTGAGAGTGGCTCTATTGCTTGTACTGCCAGGACAAAATCAGTATTCTTTTTACTTCTGTAATGTAAACGTGATGTTCCCTTCATCTCTTTAATTGTGGGCACTACTGTGATGCAATAACTCTTCTTTTGAGATGAAATAACCTGTCATTTGCTGGCAGTGCCCACTCAAAGTTTGGCTCTGTAGTCACTTCTTATTTTTGAGATGTACATGTTGAATCTTTTCCACCTCAAGAGCTGCAGGAAGACCTGTGTCTCCTCTCCATCACAGAGCAAAAAATCAGTTACTACCAGAAAAAGGCTTGGAGCTCATAGTCTGTTCACCCCATAGCTTTAGAAGTGACTATTCTTTATTCTTCTTCTCAGATGGATCCTTGAAAATACAGGAGGATTTTTAGGCCCCCAAAATCTTCTGACAAGTTTGTAACATTTAATAATACTCGATTTATAAAATTTGAGAGATAATGAGATTGTATCTTTCTTTTAACTGCTCAGCAAAGCTTTTGTTACTGTTAATTTTACCTTCTTGATTTACTAGAGATGATAACATCTAAATATTCAAGTGTATCTTAGGAGTGCTGGAATAATTTGTCGCTGTAAATCAGCAGAGAGTGTTTCAGAGCCTCCTGAACAGAACTGCTGCACAACACTTGGCCTGGCTCACAAACCAGGGCTGTTTTGGGCAGGAAAAAAACAGAAAGAGATGAAAAAAAGGCCAACTTGAGCAGAGCCCTAAGTGGACAGTCGTGCTGCTGGGGGCTGGGAGCAGCAGCTCTGCAGCGTCTGTTCTCCCAGAGCCATCTGGCCCAGCTTGGCCCAGCTCGTGGCTGCTGAGGGCTCTGGAGGACCCTGTTCCCAGGCAGCCCCTGGGTGTCCCCCAGCAAGGGAGGACCTGCTGGTGCCACCCACAGCACAGGCTGCCTTCAGGCTGGGCAACCATGAGAACAGCTTCCCAGGTCCTTCCTGATCCTTGAAGCCACACAGTGTCTGTCTTTCATCGGGGGGATTTCACTGTAGCCTCAGATACTGTTTAGCAGGTGATTCTGTTTGTGCCTTTCAGGAACAATATCTTATTCTGCTGCTTTTGGCTTCTTCACTCCTTAACGTTCTGATATTTGGAGCTATTTTTAGCATTCAGGAGAAAAAAATGCAGCATTTTGTTCTGTGTTGCTTTCCTTTATTTATTTTTTTTTTCCTGATAATATTTTTCAGAGTATTACCAAGAGAGAGATGCCTCCTGTCCTGCACTAACCCAGGAAGCACATGGTGCTGTGCAGCAGTACCAGGGTTTCAGAGAGCAACCCCAGGGAGAACTGATGCCTCCCTTCAGAGGGCTCTGCTCTGGAGGCCTGTGGCAGGTGGTTGGTGGGAGAGATGAGAGGTGCAGACAGACAGGCTGCCCAGCTCAGAGGGATGTGATCACAGTGTCACCAGCCCTGTCAGCTCAGCCAGAGAAAAGGAGCAGTGCAGCAGGAGAGCTGGGCACGAGGGCATGGTGTGGGTGGCAGCACAGCAATCCCCTTCTGCAGCCTTTTTCCTCACCTGTGCCTGCAGCTCTCCTCTCCTGCTCTGCTCTCTCTTCACACCCTCAGTGCCCAGGCAGTGTAGAGTGGGTGTGTTTGCCAGGGGTCACAGTGAGCATTGATCCTCTGTGTCCCAGTCTGAGCTGTGACAGTGCAGTGGATGTGCCACCCAGGCTGGTGTGTTCTCAGAGCTCATTTCCACAATCCATTACCCTCATGGAAACTGTTTCATCTCTGTTTCCTCCTCCTGGTGCTGGCCTCTTCAGTTTTTCCCTGTACACAGCCGTGTTAATATTAGAACAGGATGATTGTTTTCTTTCCTGTACCAATCTTCCTGTGGTTTTCTACCTTCCCAGTTCTCCATCTCTTTTCTTTCATCTTGCCCTTAGTGTCCCTGGAATACACCTCTGGGTGCTCATCTCCCTGCAGTTTCAATATTGCACTCAGGCAAGTGGGTACTATTTTGGGATGCCATGTGACTGAAAAACACTCTAGAGCTGAGTGGCCAAAAATCTCCTATGAGCAGGTGACTCCTCAGGCTCCTCCTGCATCCTGTGGCTGGCAGAGGGGCTGTCAGCTGGATCCTGCAGGTGAACTGCTGGAGATCTGGGGATTCCCTGGGACTTGGCTGTTCAGCAGTGCCCACTGGCATTGCCCATCTCTGAGCTATGCCTGGAAATCGCCCTGCATCCTGCTTCAGCTCAGGGTAGGAACTTCCAAGGACTTTGCAGTTAATGACTTTCTGTTTTGTTGCTCAGTTTCTGGTTTATTTTTAGTTTCCCAGCCCTGGTGGATTTTAGTGCTTTATGACAGGGTTTTGGGATTGAGAAGTGTGTCATAAAAAGCAGTGTTTGCAGTGCTGGTAGAAATAGGTGCATCATGAAGGACCTAGTGTTCAGTTAGTTCAGAAGTTAGGAGTTGATGATACTAATTGTAAGATGAATTTAGACCTGGATTATAAATGTAAGTCAGGAATTAGATCATTTATCAGCAGAACCAGAGGTTTTCTCAGATGCTTTACTGAGGACTTCCAGTTTGCAGGACTGAAACTATATGAATGTTTGTTATCTCTCTGTTGAGGGTTTGGCATGTCTGGGACACATTTGTTGGAGCACTGGCTCAAGCAGCAATAGATCCTTTCACATTGCTCCCCAGAATACTGGGACTACCCCCAAGGATGTCTAGTGGTTATTAATTTTAAGACCCCTGGCATCTAGTGGGGGCAGAGTGAAGGTGTCAGGGGAGGTGTGATGAGGGTGAAACCCAAAGAGCAAGAAACAATGAAAGCAGCTGCAGTGGAGTGTGAATTTTTTGCTGAGAAAATACAGTTTCTAGGAGGAGGCTGCTCCTGTGAGGTTGTAGTAAAGACATGCCCTTGAACAACAGCTGCATTGATGGAATTCCATTTTATTTCTTGGAAAACAAAGATTTTCTCCTTTTCTGTAGGAGTAGAAAGCCAGGTTTCAGCTCAGCTACTCCTTTTACTGGAGTTGTAAATATTTGATAACAAATTGTCTCTAGAATGGTGTTGATCATTCCAGTAAAGGAACTTGTTGCATCTGCCAGCTCCAGCCTGTTTGTGCTTTGCTGTCTGTGCTGAGAGGCTGCAGTGGGGGAGGTGATGAGGGCTGCAGAGTTCTGCTGGTATTTGCCTGTTTCTGGCCTGTCTTCTGCCACTACTCAGTTGTGTGGCCGTGGACAAATCACTTCCCTCGTTGCAGAGTCAGTTTATTCACCTCTAAAACTGGCAGTGAAGGGAGTTGTTGTGCAGAGTGAGCCTGTGTTTCAGCACCTCTCCAAAAAATGGGCTTTGGGGAGCCAGCAACTGATTTGCTTCAGCTTGTGGTTTCCATTCTTTCCCCAACCACATCAATCTTTGATTACCTAATGGAAGGAGTGGCCCCAACTTCCTCAACCTTTTTCCTTCCCAAAGAGCAGGATCAGGAAGATCATTTATTTTCCCACAGCTTGCTCTTAGTGCAGACTGAGGTATTTCATGTGAGGTGAGGAGCTGCTTCACTGTGCAGGGTTGGTGTGGTTTTGATGTGTGCAGTTGCCACGTTACACTTCCAGGAAAAAAAAGATTCCTCTCCAGTTGGTTGTTCCTGATTTGGAAGTAATAAACAGGCTGGATCATTGTGAGCAATTCTGTGACTGAAATGATAGTGACTGGAGGAAAGCTGCAGTAATACTGAGAGCTGCCAGAGCTATAAGCCACCTGCTTTTTTTATATGCATCCCATTTATCAAGTGGAATCAGACCTGTAAATGGACTGAGCACTGGCACAGGTTGGGGAGAGGGGTTTGGAGTCTTCAGCCCAGGGGATATTGAAAAGCCTTCTGGGCAGCTGGCTCTAGGTGGTCCTGCTCATGCAGGAACTTGGACCTCCAGAAATCCCTTCCAACAACCATCCTGGGATTCTGAAATTCAGAAAAATCTATCCGGAGTGATGAGCTTTTGTTTCCAGGGAGAAAATTCTGGTGCTGATTTCTTTTCCTTCTTGTCTCTCTCCTACCAGTACGCCCTGAAATGAAAGCCCCAGTTTTGCTGTCTGCTGTGGCTCAAGGACTTCTCAGACAGAGCTTTGCAGGCCTTTAGGGTCTGCAGATTGTGGAGGAGTGCTCTCCTGGCTGCTGGCTGGAGAACCCTTAGGCTGAATGGCATTTCCCTGCTCCCTCACTGATCTGGAAGTGAAGGAAAGATGCCACAGCTTTAATGGAAAGCTCTGCACAGTGAGGAGAAAATTGAGTGCCCCCTATGTTGCTTTGCTGTCTGCTGGTTTATAAATTGTAATGCTTTTCATTAAAAAAGAAGAAGAAGGGGGAAAAAAAAAGTGTCAGGTCTCTGTGGGTCCCAGATCATTAGCAGAATCAATTCCTTTTTCACTGCAGAGATCAGAGGCTACAGTCTTGCATAGCCAGTCCTTCAGCTGCTGACATACAGAGCAAACAATGCAGAGGCAGAGGAGCTGCTGTGTGGCTGCCTGAGCTGCTGTGCCTGGATTTTCACTGTGACAGAAAATTCTTCCCATCTTTGGAGCCCGTGGAAGGAATTCAGTCCCTTGCAGGATTGGGTCAGAACCATCTCACCAGCTCCAGGACTAGAAATGTGAAATCCCTTAAGGTGGAGCTGGCAGTGAGCAGAGATTTTCTGCTTGCTTTAGGATGTGAAACTTTCCCCTCTGAAGGAGGGCTGGTGATAGTTTGTGGACATCTGGAGGTGTGTGCTCTGGGGCTGGTGTGGAAGATGTTTGATGTGACTCAGTCCAGTTCCAGAGCCCCAGCCCACCACCTCTGCCAACATGATCTGCAGCCCTCCTGGAGGTGCCAGTAGATACAGCTGAGAGCCAAGTGTGTGGAACAGACTGAGTTTACTTCTTAGTCATGGATGTGGTTGAGTCACAAGCTTGTGTGTTCTCAGTGAGCACTCTCACTGGTCTGTGAGTAACTAGAAGAGCCCAGTTCCAGAGGGCTGTAGGGCTGAACATCACAAGATGCTCTGACTAGTCTCCAAGTGTGGCTGTGACTGAACCATTGAACCTTTCACTGGGAGCCTCCCCCCCTCGGGGTGGGGCTGGCGGGGTGATCAATTGCTCTGTGATAGCCTGTAGCAGGAGGCATTCTCAGCTCTTTGCTTTCCCTCTCCAGGGTGGATACATGCTGTTTATACTCCAGTAGATTCTCTGGTGTTTGGTGGAAATATCCTGCATAGCTTTAATGTTCCCATGCAGCTTCGCATCTATGAAATTGAGGACAGAACAAGGGTAAGGACTCTCCATCTCTTTTGAACTGTTCTTTGTCACCACGGTCTGTCAGAGTCTCTCCCTCCTCTTCCCTTCTGATGGCACCTCCCCTGTCACACTCCTTGAAACAAGAGGTAAATGTGATGTCAGTGGTGCCTGGTTCAGTGGGATTTACTCCTCTGTCTCCCTGCTTCCCACAGACCTGTCCCTTCTGTGTCTGTTGTCTGCCTGTTCCACGTCCATAAAACACCCCCCCCTTTTGCACAAAACACCCTGCACTTTACAGCCCTTTGTACCAGTACCTCTGGTAACCCCCTGCCTGTCACCTGTGCATTGCTGGGATGGATGCCTGAGCCTGGAGAGCTAGTGGCACTAGGATGGTTCTGCTGCCCACAGATGAATTGCCAGAGCTGCCCAGGAGCTGTGGGTGAAGCGACGCCGACTGCACCTCCCAGAGTTGTCTTGGTACTGTGCAAGAATCTCCTGGAACAAAGAGAGCTGGGCTGGGACCTTCAATTGAACATTGTCTACCTGCTGGAAAGATGATTACACCCTGGAGGAGGTTACTGTGCAGCCTCTCTGTTGCAAGTGGAAGTTTATCCTTGATTGATGAACAGGACACATAGTCACCATGTGCTCTGCAGTAGATCTGACTGAAGGAAGGGCTGCTGTTGAACCAGGCTGGTAAATAAGCTGTGCAAGGCACTTGTAGCATTCTGGTGCTAAAGCAGACCAGTGCTATGTGCAGATTCCAGTGGGGACTTGTGGCTGACTCTTCTGGAGACATTACACCCAGACAGGGCTGGTAATGGTGCCAGCTGTGGTGTTAATGGTGATTTGGGCTTGCAAAGTGGCAGGAATTTGCAGTTCTTCACTGAAACATCTTAAAATGTCATGGCTTGGACACCTGTGCAGTTTGCTGCTGTTCACCTCTGCAGGAGGGCACAGTTCTGGCTCCAAATGGGCTTTTACCCCAAAGTGCTTCCTTCACAGTGAGACTGCACAGGCCTGAAGCAAGTATGTGGTGTTTCAAAACACATCTGTGAGTCAGTGAGGGGCAGGGTGTCCTCCCCCCCAGCTTCCCCTGCTTCCCAGGGGCACAAGGCCTGGTAATCTTCAGATTGCAAAACAGTGGTGGCAACAGTTGGTTTCCTGGAGTGATTTTAATGAAGAGAAGGAATATTGAGCAGGAAAAAAAAATAAATCTCGTTGGAAGAGAGATGAAGACAAAAGTGGGAACTGGAAGAGAAGGAATGTAGCAGAAGCAGAGACCAGAGTGGAGTTCAGCCTGGCTTTCAACGGGTGTCCCAAGGCAAGAATGTCAAGAAGGCATAAAGGGACCTGGACAGGAAAAAGTTCTTTCCATTGATGCCTTTGGGGGGGGGAGGGGGGGGGGGCAGAAAGGAAAACTCTCTTTCCCTGAAGTTGTACAAACCTGGTGTTTTATTCCCACAGCAGGGATGACACACCTTGGGTTGTAGCTGCTCAGGATTCTCTACATCAGGCCTGACTCCTTGGGAAGCTGGGTACAGCTTTGATCTCTAACCTTTTAGACCAGGAGACAGAATTCCCTGTAAGAGACACAATATTCTGGTATTTCTAGAAGCCACTGGCACCCTGGTAGTGTGGGGAGGCCCTGGGAGGTGGGTGCCTCTTGGGGCAAAATGTCCCAGCACAGGTTTATTTGGAAAGGGATACTGCAAGGCCCAGATCAGACCTTTTGGCAGCTTTGGTTTTGATTTTCTTCCAAGTCTGTGGAGCTCTTGATCATTTTCCCCTCTAAAAATACCAAACAACTAATGAAAGCCAAGAGCTCCAGAATTTCCATGTCTTCAGAGAAGCAGTTTGGGTGTTCCAATCAGCTTGCAGGTAACCTTGTGCTCTTAGGCAGCCCTAGAATAACAAAGCTGGGTGAACAACCAGTCAAAGAATAGCAAGAATTTCTAGGCAGCAACAAAATCTCAACTCAAGCATCCAGGAGTTTGAGGAAAGGCAAGAAAATCAACAGTGGTATTTAGAAATAATCACACACAGGTACACCCCTCCACACCTCCACCCTGAAACCATCACATGGGAAGCTGGAAGGGGTAAAACCTTTCAAAACAGCCTTCCAGAGTGTGCTGCTGGATTCCCTTTGCCAATCAAATGCTGTCATTCCTTAGCTCAGAGCTCCCTTTCCTGCAGTGGCCGTTTCAGAGCTGGGGCTGTCAGTGTCCTGCAGCTGAGTTGCTGGGGTTGTTGATCCTGCCCTTGGTGTGCAGCAGGGGGGTGACTGACAGAGGTGTTTGCCACACTCCCATCCCAGTGGGAGCCAGGTGTGGTTTTTGCACAGAGTGGGTTTGTTTCCCTGTGGGGAGGGAGGTTTGGCTGTGTGGAAACCCAGGCTGTGATGCTTCATCATGTTGGATTGCTGCTGCCCCGAGTCTTTCCACGCTAGGTGTGCTTGTTATTGTCTTAGCAGCTGAGACAGGAATAAATACATGCTTGGAACTGTAATGCTGATTTACAGCCTGATAAAATTGCCTAGTTTATACACTTGTCATGCTTATTCTAGTTTAATTTCTCATATCCCTGGGAGACTTTCTAAGAGGGTTATAGCCATTTAAAAATAGTTTTCAGGAGTAATAAAAAACATGTCTATTGTTGGAAACGGCTCCTAATGTGCAATTGAGGTAAACAAATATTCTCCAGCCTTACAGTTTGGAGAGACTCTCATTTTACAGTCTGGCTTTCCTGGAGGCCAATTAGCAGCTAGTCAAATAGGCCAAGCTGTTGAGCTCTCTGCTAGACCAGCTTGAGTAACTGCAAAGAGAGTCTTCCTCTTGGCACGGGGCTCTCAGAGCCAGAGAGGAAGAACGTGTCCAACTTACTCCCAACTCATGGCAATTTAACCATCTTGAAATGATTGCAGATGGGCAGGGACAGGAGCCATGGATCTATAGGCATAAGGTAGTCACTCCCAGATGATGCTGTTTGCTGCTGGCTTTGCTTTCTGGAATGTAAGATAACCTTCTTAAGTGGTTAGATCAATCATTTTGTAAATAATCATAAATTGTTTTTCAATACTGTGATTAGATTGATTCAACACAAGTGGAGTTTGTAATGATTTTAAGGGGTATTGTGGAAGAGACAAATAGTTTCCTCAGGAAAATGTGTGCCTTGCTCAGGGGTTTTTTTGTTGTTGTTGTTGTGGCTTTGGAGGGGGATGGAAGTCTCTAAAATAATTTCACTTTGAACTGAAGAAATGGATCATATTCCAGAGAGGATTTTTCTTGCTGTACAGGAATAATTAAAAAATTTATTCAGTGGATTGTAAATTATTAATCACAGAAGTTAGAGCTGGAAATGCCTATTAGATGATCCGGTGTATTTCCCCTCTGGTGGGGGATTTAGTCCTCTGGCAGTGTCTGTATCAGATATTACACTTTAAATTCATCACAGAACATTTTTAATTTCTTTCCTTCTTTCTTTTATTCCCCCCAACTCCCCACCCCTCCTCAGAGGAGCTCATTTGACCATCAGTGTACAATGGGAAATGTATGGACACGTATATAATGCAGGTCCATTGTCACTAATAAAGATCCAGGGCCATCCTGAAGCACATACACCCCTAAACTTTTCCATCAAGCAAATTCTGGAAGGTTTTTGGAGCACTGTTAGATGTGCTGGAGTGGCAAAAGACACCACAGATCTTCACCCTGTATCTCTTGCTACACAGGGTAGCTCTTCTTCTGAAGGTTGCAAAAGCAGAGCCTTCTCAGGCAAGTAGAGGATTCCCGAGGCATGGAGGGATTTGCTGGGGGTTGGAACATTGATAGGGAGGCAATTAGGAACTCAAATTGAATATTAAAGATTGATAGACATACTGGGAGCACTGCATGCATTACTTCCTTGTCTTTCACATTGAATTAACATTGGTAACAGCTAAATTTGGTGAAGCTCAGAATCTGTCAACAAATGTTGAGCAATGATGTCTTTAATATTCCCAGGCATGTGGCTGAAAACCTTGTGGAGGCTGAGGGGTGGAAGGCACCTTCCTGTTTGTAAGTCAATTCTTTGCAAATTTTGTTTCCTGCAGTGCTCTCTTGGCAAGATTGGAGTTCCTTTATTAGCATCTCTGTTAGCATGGCTGATTTCCCCTGTGCTCCATCTCCTCTTTATGACAACCAACCAGTGGAAGCATTGTCTCCAGTGCAGAAAGGCCCAGGGGTTAAATGTTCTCATGTTCAGGGAGATGCTGGTTGGTTGGGTTTGCCTTTGTTTGGTCTCTGTTGATTTTTTGGTAGGGACCTTTGCTAAGGTGCCACATGCCTGGGTGCATGGGCCTGCTCTGCAGAGATGAATCTGAGTTTCCAGGTGCTGGGTTGGTGCTTTTCTTTAGACTGGATTTTTGGGTGAGCTGAAGCAGGATGGTTGTGGTTGTGTTTAGTAAAACATGGACTTTCTGAGGTGATGCTCCTCTGTAGTGCAGTCCAGCCTTTCAGTAAGGTGGGTGGGCACCTCTGAGAGGTGAGCAGTGAGTGTGTATAGACCGTCTTAAAGCAGAGATCCCAGTGCACTGCATGCATTGCAAGGCTGCAAAATGCAGGTTTCTGTGCCCCCAGGAGCCAACAGTGTAAGTACCAGTGCATTCAAGGTGCATGGCATCCATTTCTAGCAAATCACAACAAATATCCCTACCCTCTGGCATTTCAGGAGCTTCCCAGATTCTTCTTTGGACCTCTCATAGATGGAATACTATAAAAAAAAAAAAAGTGTAGAGAACTATCAAATAAAGGAAGGAAAGCCACTTTGTTTTCTCCTGAATCTGAAGTAATTGCACAAACCCATCGTGTTGGAGGCTAAGCTTTTTGTGTGAGAACAGGTCTGAGATGTGAGAAAAAGCGCACAGCTTGACAGGATTTTTTTTGGTGAAAATCTTGCTTTTCTGTTCTGTTCGTGACAAAAGCTGACGTGCTACCAAAATAAGAAGTGTAAACCACATCAGGGTTTTTTGACTTTTAATGTGTAATTATCAATAATCAAGAATTTGTTCATTTGTTTAATGACACTGTTGTGAAGACCATGATTGGGAAAAGACTTCTTTCCTGCTCGACTGGTGCCATTGGATAAAAATCACCCGGTAGCCTTTAGGAAATCAAAAGAATCAAAGCAAGCAACCAACCACCACCTTTACCTTGAGTTGTAGTGGGTTACCATCTGTGTGTGAGCACCCCGTGTTTCTCCAGCAGGTACAAACACCACAGGGCCATCCATCAGCTCCAAGACTTCAGGAGAACACAACCCCTCTCCTCTGCCAGCACCCCAAGAGGATACAAATTAGTGAAGCAAGAAATGATGCTATGATGGCAGGCAGGCGGCAGCTCCTCATTCCGTATGCCGAAGGCGTCCGGCTCGCTCGGCTCCCACCCTCCCCTCCCCCCTCCTGCATACTGCTTGTGCTCTTGATAACATGATGAGAGTGATGACTGGCCCTTGTGCTGCAAACTTCTCTCCCTTCCCCCTGGACTGACAGTCTTGGTCTTGCTTGCAGGTCCACGCCAAGTTCCGTTATCCTTTCTACTATGAAATGTGCTGGTATGTTCTGGAGAGATACGTGTCCTGTGTGACCCAGCGCTGCCACCTCAGCAAAGAGTACCAGAAAGAATCAATGTTAATTGGTGAGTGAATCCTTTGAGTGCCTGTTCTGAAGGGATGCCAGCACCTTGGGCTGCTCTCTGCTTTGGTTTCTGCAAAGCAGGTGATGAAGTGCATGGGAGAGCTGCAGAAATGCCTTTCTTTTTGGGGTGGGCGAGGTTTTGACTCGCAGCGGTGCTGTGAAGTACCAGCCTCCTTCAAACTGTATTTCTTCAGCATCCCTCCAGCAGGTGGATCCCAGAGAAAGATCAGTTGGATGCATTCATTCCTTGGTTTCAGCAGTGTTTGTGTTGAGATGATCTGCCAAACAGTTGGGATTTACTGCCATGTTTGGCACAGTACCTCAGTAGCCAGCAGTGTGTGCGTTGCCAGCCTGCTCCAGTGGGAGGGACATTCCCTCCTCTTAGAGAGTGTCTCCTCACAGAACACCTTGTGGTCACCAAACCTGGCTGCTTTCTCTTGCCTTCAATCTCTGCTTTCTGTTTGGTGACTGACTTCTGGTTCTGTGGAATAACCCAGCCAAGAAAACACGTGTTCTACACAAACCTACAGCATCTGTAACCTAAGTGTGGAGAGGTCAAAGAAAGCTGTGTAAGGATAGCTGAGAATGGCCCACAGCAGAGGGGGTGCCTGGAGCAGGAAGGCTTTACCTTGGCATGCTGTGAGCCTGACAATTCCAGGTATTGCCTTGCTGAACTGCCCTCTTTCCTCCCTTTCATGGAATGAGACTGTGGAGTGTGTTGCCTCCCTGCTTTTCAGCACGGAGGGGCTGAAAGTAGCACAAGCACCAGCTAAATCTTATATGTGTTAAGTGTGGGGGGTTAAAGCATTTCTGTGCCTCCTGCTCCCTTGAGATGCCTCTTGGAGTTAACCTGGCACAGTTGGAACTGCCCTAGACTCTGGAGGGAAATGACCACTTAGGAGCACACTTCTTAGTAGGAGGTGTTGATGAAATTATGGGCTGATGTCACTTCCATGACTCTTACTGACCAGCAATAACTCAAGGGAGCTAATAATCTGTGTAGATAAGCCAAGGAAATGTCTTGGGGTCACTGGGAATTTGGGTGCTTCACGTTTAGTGTGTTGTCTTAGCTCTGTGGAACCCTGGTGAGAAGGGTTAGTTGAGGAGGAACTTGTGAGTGAAGGAGTATTTCTTGCTCTATACAACCATCCTGGAGGAAAGGATGAGTTAGCCCTTGGATCAGCTCTTCAGAGAGCAGTGACAAAACTCTGCAGTCATTGGAAAATAAGGAACAACGTCCTGTTGGCTAAACCACTGGCCTGGAAAGAGGCTGGTCCTGCAGGCAGGATGGGGTGCTGGATCCCTGAGGTGCAATTCCAGGACAAATTAGATGTGGAGAGTGGATGGTCCAGGATATTGAGATGGGACCTCTCCCAGCTAAACCACCAGTGTGAACTGCAGCCCAGCTCAGTAATTACTGCTAATGGTTTGGTCATGCCCACAAAATGCACCTCAGTCCAGTTACTAGCTGAGAGAGGGAGCTCACTGGGAACCACAGCTGTCCAGTGTCTAGAGGGAAAAGGATTGTTCTGCACCACCAAAGCATGCCAGATGCAAAGGCACTGGGAGAAGGAACCTGGCCAGTTGGGAAATGGCCTGGTGGTGGCATGGTCAGGGTCTTGTCACCTGTGGTGGCATCAGGAGTTGGCCTGCTGGAAGGTGGAGCCTGGTTTGCTGTGCTCTGGGCTGTGGTCTTAGAGGCATTGCAGGCCACTGTGAAAAACCTGCTGCTCTCACAGGACCCTTCCAGAGGTGGTGCAGCTGCCCTGGAGCTGAATCACTGCAGGGATGGGACAGAAAATGAACCCTGGTGTGTTTGTTGGGGTGGGTGGGTGAGCCAGGGTGGTGCTGGCAGTGACCTGCTGGGCAGACCCTGAGCTGTCCTGCCTGGGATGGATGGGGGCTTTCAGTTCCCCAACTGCTGTCTCCTGACAGCCTGGAGTTCCCCACCTGCCTGCTCTCTCCTGGCTTCAGAGTCTCAGCTGCTGATAACATCTCTGGCATTGACAGCCAGGGCCTTTCTCTCCAGGAGAGACAGCTGCTTGCTGTCAGAAACCTGCTTTTTATTGCCTGGCAGAATCTTAACCTTAAAATAATTATTTAACTGGGGATTGTGGTTCAAAAGCCCAGATCTGCTACATCTACTGGACCTTTCACTTTGGCATTTGTCAGATTCAAAGGAGGAAAGGTACATTATTTACCTTTACAAAGCTGTGCTGCTTTGTTCTGTGTGAGTAATACTGTTCAGAGACTTGCTTTGTCTTTTCTTTTAACTGGTCTCTGTGTCCAGCCTCTTGACTCCAATAAATCTCTACAAACTGTAACCCTTGAGTTGCATTTATCTGTTCAGTGGTGTTTATATCTTCCTACCATTCATCTGCTGTGGGGTAGGAGAGCCACACTCCGTGTGCAAAACCACCCCACTGATTTGAAGCTTTTCTTCAGCACAGCTACTCTCCTTGGATTGTCTCTTCCTTAGAGACTTCTCTATCTGCAAGCAAATTCTTGATTTCCCATGAGAGAGGATCCCTTGGCAAAGAACTTCCCATTATTCTCCTTGCAGAGTAATGAAACAAAACACTTAACTTCTCTGCAGACCTCTCAGTAGGTTTGATTGTCTTCTGTCCTTCTTGGTTTAAGAAAAAAAAAATATCTTTGCATCCTGGTAGTGATTTCCAGAAATTTATCTGGAATAATCTTAATGTTTTTCCTGTTGTTTAAAAATCATAGTTTATTCTAAATGTCTACTTTCTACCTTTTTTGTGCTGGAACTTCCAACTTTTCACCCCTGAGTTGTGCTACTTTTCTTACACCTCTTCTGGAACAGGGGCCAGTTCTGAAGTTCAGAAGCTGTTAGTGGAGGAGAACATCCCCCAGAGTGAGCACAGGAGCTGCCCATGGCCTCGGGGTTCAGGAGCACTGGAAGAGCTGCTGGTCTCCTGCACGTGGAGAACCACAAGGAGGAGGTGACTGTGGTGGCAGCACATCTTTGGAGAAGGCAGAAACTCCTCACCCCCAGCTGAGGGGTATCTCCAGCCTGCCCACACAGTGCTCTCATGCTGTGGTGTTTACTGGCTTAAATGTGAAGGTTGCTATGGTCAGAAGGGCTCTCAGGACCTTGCTGTGGCTGAGTTGTGCCACCCTTGTGACAGCTCTGCCACTCAGCAGCCTGCCTGGCTCCTCTGTTTGCTTGACTCACAATACTTCTGACAGGGGGAGAAGTCCCAGAGCACCTCAGTATCATCACAGGGCAAACCTCAAGTGTTCCCACTCCCTAAGTAAAAATTCCCATCCTAGACCAGCTGGAGGATGTTGGCCGTGGCTTCCTTTCCCAGTCCAGGGCCAGTTCTCAGGCATTTTCCTCCTGTTCTTTGCCAGATCCCTTCCCCAGGGGCACAGGCACCAGGGAGCAGTGGCAGGGCAGCCAGTGCCAGCTGCTGTGGAGGCTACACTGCCTCACCCTGTCCCTGCCCTGTCCTGTCCTGTCCCTCTTCTCCCTCAGCTCTGATGTGTCCTGCCAGCCAAAATCAGAAGGGGATCCTACCTGGGTTTCCAACTAGGCTGGAATATGCTCTGTTTCAGGGTGAAGATGTCTTCATTATTTCTACTCTTCTCATGAATGAGTCTGTGCTGGGTGTTTTCAACCACAATTGACCTTCAGGGAGATAGGGATCTGGAGAGGGAGCTGACAAAGAGTAATTGGGAGGAGATACTGAGCTATCAAAAATGGGCTTTCTCTGCAGCCTGCAGCTTTTAACATTCCCATTGCTAAAATTTGAACAGGATGGCTCTAACTGGATATTAAGCCTGATGGATGAAGGAAATATGCCCTCTGGCATGGCAAAGGAGCCATGGCTTTTTTTTTCCCTCCCTCAGGGGGATAGAAGGGATTTGCTTACAATAGACTGGAATATAGAGTGATTTTTGTGTGTACAGGGGGGTGCTCCATGCAGAGATACATTTCCAGTGTGCTCAGGTTGGCTTTTTTTTCTGCTAATGGCAATGTCACTGTGCTCTTTAGCAGCCCAACAGGAACTGCTGCTCCCAAGTCACGGTGTCAGGGTTTGGAGCTGGGAATGGCAAGGTAGATATTACACACTGGACTGTTCTAAATTGCTTAGAAAGATTTCATAATTATACCTCACTCCCCTCCCATTCTTTTAAGTTCTGTAATATGGCAAGTTGCTTTACAGCCAGGAAAGAAACTGTAATTATCCTTCTTGTACAAGTGGGTAACTGTGGGGAAAGTGAAGTGATTTGCCCAGAACCACAGGGAAGTGAACTTGTATAGCAAAAAAAAAAAAGGAATTTCCAGCTCTCTGTCCTGTGCTCAAGCCAGCATTGCTTCTCTTCTTCACTGAGCTGTATCACTGGTTTCTATAAACTGGTATTACTTGCTCTGAGCTGGAGAGGGGTGAAGGTCTTCCTGCATCAAGTCATGTGGAAGCCCAGACTGGATAACCACTGCTAAACTGGAGTTCCAAGCTGGTATTGGCTGGTGCACTGACTCAGAAAGAAGAAACCACAGTTGTTCTTAGCAGGAGCTCTTGATGAACCAGACACCTCCCAGCTCAGTGGCACCCTGGTAGAATGGTGTTCGAAACTCACTTGTGACAAGGTAGATGCAGATCCTGCTCTGTAGGGCCTGACCACTCGGATCCTGTGCTCGCTACACTGGAGGAACAGAAATCCTGGCACACTGCATCACAGGAACAGCCTTGGAAACAGCAGACTGGCCCTTCCCCACCTTGCACTCCCCCTTCCATTAGTGATGCTCTCACAGATACTCTTTTTCTTTGGAAAATCAGCAGCAGCAGCAGCAGCAGCAGCAGCAGGCAGATGTTGTGTCGGGAAAGCAGTCCCCTCTTAATCCCATGGAGCAGCAGTGCTGTAATCCCCCAGCCCTCCACGGGAGCTGGATGCCCGGCGGGTTCACCCCCAAAGGTGCGGGTGGCACCCGGCTGGTGAGGGGTCACTCTGAGCTCCTGCACGGTAGGGGTTTGTCTCTGTGCCCAGGTGTCACTGGCATGGAGGGGGTTTGTCTCTGTGCCCAGGTGTCTCTGGCACGGCCGGGCAGTGTGGTGGGGACAGCTGGTGGCAGGGAAGCAGTGGCAGCTGGCACAATGGAATTGCTGCCTCTCCACCCCCTCCCCCCCGCCGGCCCCAGGCGCTTGCCTCTGGTGGGAATAGGCTCCCAGTATGCTGTGGTGTTCACTCCTCCCTGGCCTTTTGTTTCCCTAGATTAGGGCAGGAGACAAAAAGTGGCACTGTCTCTCCAAGGCTGCTTTAGCACCAGAGCATTACTCGGAGTGAATTATTCACCCTTCCATAACGTGGGCACCCTCTCTTTCTCTAGGCCTTGCTTAATGATTTGCCCCAGTTAGAGCCATTAGTTCCTGTTCAGCAGAGCCCCAGCTCAGGAAGACACATCATTTTCTTTGTGCAGATGTACACCAGTTGCTGTTAGTGACTCTGTACTGGTAGCACGGAGATGTGTATCTGCTGTCACCTTCTTCTGTTTCCTCACTGGCATCTTCTCCAGTCTAGGCTGGGCTTTTGGGCTTCAGCCAGTTGTGAAATGGTTCACCAAGGCAGCATACCCTGGAGAAAGGGCTTCCAGCCCTGGATCCAAGAGCCTGGACTCAGATTCCTGGTTTTGCCCTAGATTTGGTGTGTGATAATGAGCAAGTCGTGCTTTCTCCCAAGCATCTGTTTCCTCAGCTGTAAAATGGGAGAATGACATAAGCTGATTATGTAGCCCTTTGAGGTGGGTAAGTGTGCTAGGCACTGTGGACAAAGCCAAAAAAACAGTGTTAAAGAAAAGTTGGACAACCTAATGTTTCTGAAATGCTCTGGTTAAGATATTTTCTGATCCTGTTTATTTTTCCAAGAGAAGCATTGGGGTGTAATTAGCACAGTCCAGAGAGGAGGAGCTGCTTTGGAGGGTTGGCTGCTACCAGCTCAGCACACAGACTGGGCTGCACTCTGGTGAAGCTGTTCTGCAGGGATGTGCCAGGGAGGGAGCTGGACTTGGCTGTCACCAGCCTTGCTGATAGCTGGCATTTTTTGGGCCTGCCATCTTTTCACAGGCATTTCAGCCTACAGGGGCGAGTTTATAGCCCCTTTGCTTTGAGGAAAAAGGAAAACGTGACTGAAGGAGACCAGACAGAGGTGTTTGAGTGTTGCACACTCCAGTGTGAGCCCATGTGCCCTGAGAAGCCTGCAGTGGCCAACTTGTCCATCTCGGGCACTAACAGAGGTGCACTGGGCCTGGCAGAGTCCTTACTGGGAGCTACAAATGGGCACTGCCCTCAGACAGCTACTGTGCCACTTAGCTGGGTGACAAAGCTGTGAGAGCAAAGCAGTGTGTGTGTTTTGTGAGGAGATGGGGCAGCCTGTGCAGGCCACGAGGGGCTTCTCTGAGCTGAGGGTGAATTTGCCAGCTTGGAGCTGGGCTGCAGGGTTTGTTTGCACCTCGCTGTTTAACGGCCGGATACGGAGCCTTTTTGTTCATGTCCATTTAATCCTTGGGTGTAATTCCCATTGTCCTAATCCAGAGCTACTGCTCTGCGAGGCACGGGAGCTGTGAAAGGAACTTTTCACTAATTGTTCACTCACTTTTTTCCCTATGGCTTCTGTTTCCTCTGCAGAGTGGTTTTGTTTGCAGCTTGATCTCATACCCGTTTCAGCCGGTATTAATTCACGGTGACTTAACTGGGTGTTGCCAAAGTTAACTGTATTTTCCACAGAAATTCCTGCTGCTGCTAGCCCTGAATTCAACGTTGTTCACTTAGGGAAGGAAATGGTGTCTAATAAAGAAGAAAAGATGTGTGCTTTAGGGAACCCTGGCCACTAGCTTCCTGCATTGCTTTCGCTGCTTGATTGCACAGACTTGGGTAACAGTTGGGATTTCTAGAGGGTAACCAAGTATAAAACTAAGATTAATAGTTCTTTAGACTCCAAAACTTGCCTTGAAATTCTCCTGGGCAGTGCCTATAAGGTTTCTGGGACAGCGTTAAGAAAAACAGCATCATGGAGCTCTGGGACAGTCCTTGTGTTTGGGCTTCTTGTCTGGAAAATACTTAATTGTAACCCTCTGTCTCAGAGTATTCGTGGTGTAACAAGTGGGGGTTCTTATCTTACCAACAGTTACTCATAAAGAGGAAAAGTATTGAGCAGTTGGTTTTTCTGCTGTGCAGAGTTCCTGGAAGAATGATGAAGCACAGCATTTTAATGGGCTTTCTCCCATCATTTCCCCCTCCTCTTTCTGTGCTAACTCTCCTCTCAGAGTCGTAAGGCTGCCGGATCTGGTCTCTTTTGGATTTGTGGGAAAATTAATTGTGTGTGACTTAAGAGCTCTGCCTACTCGTAATTGAAGGCATGGAGGACTGAAGCTTTGAAGAAAGCATAATTTTTCCCTAAATGTTTCCCAGTCATTTGAACTGAGTAGATGTTAATGAAAACCAGCATTAAAACAAACAAACATGCCCCCCCCACCACCCCCACCAATTAAAAATCAGCTGAATAGAGCCCATTCCTCTCATACACTGAGCATGATCCAGTGCCCTTTTAAACAGGCAGCGCCTAGCCCCAGAGGTGAAGTGTTTATGGATTACATTGGGTAAAAATTCAGCCTTCTTCTCTCTTAACTTTCAGATGCAAAGAGAAAACGCAGCACAGACAGCTATTCCTCAGATTCGTGGTTAGACATGGATGAAGAATCTTGTGATGCCCATATCCAGGAGGAGAAGGATGACAGCTTGGATAAGAACTCTAAATCCTTGGTGGATGGCTCCTCCTCACCCAACAGCACACACTCAGAAGGGAAGGAGGGTGCAGGAAGGAAACAAAAAGCCACAGTAATGAGATACCTTAAAAGAACTTTGTCTAATGAGTCAGATGACAGTGTAAAATCAACGACCCCCACGGACTATCCCAAAACACCAACGGGGTCTCCAGCTACAGAAGTGTCAACCAAATGGACTCACCTCACAGAATTTGAACTGAAGGGTTTAAAAGCCCTGGTGGAAAAGCTTGAATCTCTCCCAGAGAACAAGAAGTGTGTTCCAGAAGGCATTGAAGACCCGCAGGCTCTCCTAGAGGACATGAAGGTGGGTGTGATCTTTGCTGAGCCACACAGGCTGCATTCTGTGGGCACAGAAGGACAGCAGGAGATCAGAAAGCAAGTTCTGCAGTAGGGGGATGGCAGCTTGTGTTCAGTGAGCAGCTCATGCCAGTCTGTTGTGCCCCAGAGAGGGAAATGGCTCTAACAGAAGCCCTCTCTGCTCTGGGGAGGTGCTGTTGGCAGTCTGCTCTGACTGGGGCAGTCCTTTCTCACTGTCACAGCAGTGGCCATAAGTTGAGATCCTCTCCTAGCTCAGCACTTCTGTTCCATCTGTAAATATTTTACCTCCAAAGTCTGTTTATATTTATAGTCTGAATCTGCCCTCTCTAGTCTAGTGTCTTTCTGGAGTTTATCTGATTAACTGACACATAGAAAATGTAAATACTTGATTCCAGTTCAGAAGAGACATTGTCTAATATTTTCAGTTACTTTTTTTTTTTCTTTCACCTTTCTCATTTTCTTTTCCTCCATTGCCCTCTATAGGTTGATAATTATTTTCCAGTGGTACAATATACTGGTTTTGGGGATGCTGTGAGGAGTGAATGCTCACTAGTGACAGAACCTCTCATTAGATTGTTTTTAGTACTCTGGAAGTGTACTAAAGTGTACTAAAATTACCTGGCTTAGGGATAGATTTCTCCTGAAGACCAGCATGGCCTTGCTGCTTCTAGTCCCAGCCCTGCCTCTGCCCTGTGGCATCCCTTTGGGCTACTGGCTTAGCTTTTCTGTCTCTTGTTTTCACACTGTATAAAATGGGCACATTAATCACTTTTTTGTAACGAAGCTGAGAGCAGCTTTGTTACCCTCGTTACTTTGCTGGGACTTGGCCAGTAAGGCTCAAATTGCCAGTGCATCCTCCACAGGTCCAGTGGCAGTTTGTCCTGCCATGGAACTGAGGATTGATTGGTGGGCTGGTGTTTGGACTGTCAGGTTTGTGCTGTTTCTGGGTACAAGTTCTCTACACAAGAGCTGTGTGAGCCACACTCTGAGAAGGAAAAATGTGTTTATATGGTGAAAGGCAGCCTGTGTTTTAGTTTTGGTACAACTAGTGAGTGTAACAGCTGCTTAGAAAAGGCTTCAAAACCCACTAAAGGACAGCACAGTGGGCAGGGGAACCATATTCCACAGTCTTGGAGCCTGGAAGTGTGTGATAAATGGCACTGATTTTGGTAGAGCACGAGAGCTCAAAGTCTCTGTCAAAGTCAGCCACTCTGTGATGAAAGTGCCCAAGTGGTGGCTGTAGGTTCACTGGCTGCTGTGTGATCAGTCATCTCCCAGTCATCTTCCAATCAGGAATCAAAATGGAGCTTGAAGACCAGGAGTGGAGTTTGTTGGTGAAGGACAAAGAATGGCAGTGCTCCTTTTCCAGGCTTGACGTGCAGAGCAGGTTTCACTTCAGAAAGAAACTGCCCAAACGGGGCACAGCATGTACTGAATGGTGCAGATGTTCCAGATGTGACCAGCCATGTCCCTCCAGTGCACTGCAAGACATCTTACTGCAGCACAGCATCATCTGTGAGTCTGCTGTGAAGCACTGTGTAGGAGTATGTGCTCTTACTCCTCTCCAAGCAGTGGATTCACCAGCCACAGAGATGGAGAACTGCAAACAAACCTTTAAGAACAAGGCCCAAGTCTTGTCCTTGCTGGTGCTGTTGTGCTTGAGCTGGGATTCAGTGGGCATCTGCCAGTTTGCTTTGTGCATCTTGCAGAGTTGTGGTCTTGCTGTTCCATCTCCTCTGATAACTGCCTGCTGCTAAACATTCTCTTCTTGCCAGCACACACTGTAACCATCAGGATGTAGCCCAACATCTGGATATTTATGGTTCCCTGCTGGTTAAAGAGCCCATGACCACATCTAAACATGATGCCTGCTGCAGAATTGTTTTCTCTGGAATCACCTCTGTGTGTTTGGCAAGCGTGACTGATTAGTCAGAGGGAGACCTCTTAAAAGGACATTAACTCAAACATTTTCTTGAGCAGCATCTAAAGAACTGTTAAAAAAAATTCTCAATCATCTTTTTGCTAATTGCTCAACATTTCTGCAGAGCAGAAGGTCTGATCTCTAGCAGCAGGTCCCAAGCCAGGTGTGAGGAAGAGGAGGAACATACTGCTGGTGGAAACTGGATTTGCCCTGTGTCACATAGAGACATAATGGCAGAGGAAGAAACACAGCCCATCTTTCCAGAATGGTGTTTATCTCCTTGACCACTAAATCATATTCCCTCTTCCCTTTGCTGCTGGTTTTCCAACTGGTACAGAAAATAATGTGTGGATTTTGCTGACAGCAGTAGCAATAGAGTGACATAAGCCTGACACTTTTACCTCACCCTGAGGAATACCCAGAGCACCAGTCACTCGTGTGAGTGAAAGGAGAGAGCAATCCTGCAGGTGACAGGTGTGCTGGGCCTGGATTCTCTCTCTTCACAAGGTTTATTTCACAGGCAACCTCACTTTTGGGGTGTGTGATGTATTAATAACACATCCTAGAAGCAGCACCCTTTCAGTGTACCCATTTGAGAGTTATTTTTAACAAACGCATGGCAGGAAGGTGTTGTGACAGAAAGACTCAAAGCTCTTGCTCTGCTTGGAAAGTCTTAAACTACTTTCTTCCTGAAGAAAAAAAAAAAAAAAAAGCCTGTGTTTATTGCAGTTTTGTTTCTTAATGAAATACACTCCAGAACTTTTCTCTGTGACAGTCAAGTCCTTCTTTGTGCTTCAATAAGGTAATTAATGTTTTAGAAAACAGGCTATGGCTGGTTACACTGGAGAAGGGAAACCATTTTATTCAGGGATGTGAAGTTGCCCAGCTCAGGATAACACAGAGATTCCATCTTCCCAGCACAGCCAGAGTACAGGAGAGGCAACTGCATTACTGCTCTTGGTGGTAAATACAACTGCAGCCATATACAGCTATTTAATGTCAAGAAGGTGAGACTCTTTGAAGTCAAGCAATTCCTTTTTTCCTTATGAGAAGGGAGACTGCAAACTACCCTAAGCCTGTGTAAATTCCTTACACGTCATCTAAGCTCCTAACTAAGTGTGACTACCTAGTGGGGACACAGCAATCCAGAAGTGCCAAGCTAATGCCTCTGCAGATTGAGGAGCTATTTATCACCGTGATCGATGGAGTGCAGCAGCACAGGGGAGGCTTATTTACCCAGGCCTCACTCGGGGAGCAGGTCAGTCCTCCCCTCAGCTGGAAGGAGGAATGAGATTCCTGTCAGCTGCACCAGCCCCGTTTGCCACCAGAGGAGCTTCTCCGGGCCCCCCGAGAGCGATTACCGCCCGCAGCAGATGGCAGCTGGACAGCCAGCCTGGGGATGCTCCCTGCATCCAAATGGCTCCGGGTGAGCTCTGCACAGCAGCTCTGAGGGGTGCGCAGCTGAACGTCCCCTCTGGGACAGCACTGGGCTGACTGAGCTGCAGGAGGATGGCTTTGGGGGAGCCAGAAGACGCTGGCGGTGCCGTTGCAGCCGCACTGCTGGTGCTGCTGGTGCTGCTGGTGGGGGCAACCTGCGGTCCTGCCTGCTTGCCCATGTCATCCTGCCCAGTGAAGTCAAATGGGAAACAGTGCAAGAGCTTTGGCTCCCAACTGAAAAAATGAAGTGTGATGAGGAAGAGGAGGAGGGAAAGAATCGCTGAGAAGTGATTTTACTTTGGGGATTGGAGGAGTTGAATCGTGTGGCTTCTACACTTCACAGTTAGCTCCCAAATAGCCTGTCTGTCTGCCAAAGGTGCACTGGGGGGGCCTCAAGAAGAGAATAGAGAGGTAACCACCTTACTCCTTGGTGTAGTTTGCACCCCACATCACAGGCCAGGTAAGGGTTTGCAGACCTTTGATAGCAACAGCCTGCACCCCACATGAAACACTCTGCCAGCGTTCCTGGCCTGCCTGCAGCCTCTGAGTGCAGCACACACCTTCTGCTGTCTTACTGCTGGGATGGTAACTCCTCCTGGGGAAGAGGATTGTGAGATCTGCCGCCTCACAACGCCACAGACCTTCCCCACTTCAAAGCAAAAATGCTGCTCTTCTTCAGAAGGGGCTGTGAAGTCCATTAGGGCAGAAGAACCCTCAGATTGAAGAACAGAGTTTGTCAAATATCCACAAGTCCTTGGCAGCAGGAGAAGATTCTTGTGCAAGACAGATGATATCTACTGAAATATGTTCTTAGTTTTTCTTGCCAAGAAATCTTACCCCTTTCTCATTCTGATGACAGGAAAAAAACTCCTCCCAATGCTGAATGCATTTCAGGGGAGTTGTTCCTTGCTGGGCTTTTGAAATGAATGGCTAAGCTGAATTCTTAAATATTTTATCAGTTTTTTTCTCTGTACCTACTATTGGCATCACAGCCTTCGTGTGTCATGATTTGGGCAGCCTTGAGCTGGATGAGCATCATATTTGTCTAAGTGGAGTCTCATGGCTTTTCTTTATCATCTTTTTTTGCTTTTTTTTTTTTTTATTTGGTGGGGTGTTGGTTTTTGTTTTAAGCAGGTGAACAAAACTCTGCCTCCTTTGTTTTGTTGGGTGCCGACACTGAACACTACAGGCAGTGCAACTGTGGCTTGGTTATGGTTTTGCTGCTCAAACATCCATTGTTTTCAGCTGGCTGAGATGATAAAGTGCCATAGTTTTACATTTCTTCTTGGATAATATTTCCATGTGATATGTACGATAACAAGAAACCTTCATTATCGTGCCAAGTTCTTGGAATACACTCTGCTTTCTGTTGAACTCAGAGGCTCTGACAGTTGTTAGTGGAAATGTTAAGGTTTTCTGACTTACAAGCTTTCAAATCTAAGAGTAGCAAAGTGAAGAGGGATTAATTTCTCCTCTGTTTATGTGGCTCTCAAGCTGCCGCCTTCTTCCAGAGAATTCTGGCTTTGCTTTGAGAAAACAAAAGATCTCTCCATTTTTTGGGTTGAAAACTAACTTCCAGAACGTGGTCCCAGCTCAGTCAGTGCAGGGGTGACTCTCAAGGCCAAGAGGACAGAAAGAAGAGGTTCTCTCTCCACCTCAACTCAGCCAAGAATTAATTTCCCAGTGCCCAGTCCATGTGTGAAAGCCCCAAGTGTTTCCCTCCTGGAGCACTGTGGAGGTAGCTGCAGACTCTGCTGCAGTCAGGTTAGGACAGGCTGCCTCGTGCTCCTCACCAGCCAGGCTCTGCCTATGCAAGCTCTTGAGCTCAGCCACAGCTCTGGGCTGACAAAACTGGGCTTGCACTGGTATTGCTTATTTTGCTTATTGGCAGAGCTTTCGGACTAACCAGTATGAAGAGCAGGCTCACTGGTGTGGGCTGAAGCAGCAGCAGTGTGCTGGTGCTGCAGTGGCTGTTAGTGAAGCATCTCATTTAAGCCCAGACTGGGGAATTGGGCTGAGTGCAGCAGGTTGTGTGAGCTCCAGGGAGCCAAAGGCAGCCCCTGGGACCCCTGCCCAAAGCCCAGTGTAGCTGCTCATCTGCCTGCTGGGGCTCCTGGGGCCTGGCACGTGCCATCCTACTCCAGGCTTCAGTTAGATGAATTCCAACTGCACTTCCTAGTAAAACAATTACTGGTTTTTAAGCTCCTTTTGTGTAGTGTCTGAAATTTCTAATTATTCAAGCTCTGCATTAGGGCTGAGCCTGGGGCACCAGAGCCTGGTGCCTCCTGTTGTCTAATTAAGCTTTTTTTGAGTAGTCAGTGTACTTGGGAGCAACTCTGCTTAACTTCAGTCTGAGGTTATCTCCTACATTCTATTATCAGGTAATTTCCAACCTACACGCTTCTTGTTTATTTGATTGGAGCTTTTTTTCTTCCCTTTAACCTCTTAGTGCTTCAGCTTTCAGCAGCACAACAGAATCCTCCTCCAGAGTTGGGTTTTTTGTTGTCATCTGCTGTCTTTTTCAGCTCCCTGAACTCCAAATGAAGAGCTTTGTAGCTGTGTTGGTGAGGATGTGGAGTGGCATGGGACGTGAGCATGGTGGACTATTCCCAGCTGCACAGTTGAGAACACTTGGAGTTCTTTCCCACTCCTGTGCTGAGTTCCATGGCCATGGGAGTGATTCACAGCAGGGGAAGCTGTGCAAGCCAGTGCAGCCCACTCAGGAAATTTCTAGGACAGTGCATCAAAGCAACAGGATTTGGTGGGGGTGGAAGGGAGAGGAGACCAGGGTTTTTTCCTTAATACTGTACTATCCATAGTCACATCTTTTCCTAGGGAATACTCAGGATGGCTTCTTGATCACACAAAGTGTGTGATCCCAACAGGTGGTGGGAGTGCTGGTGGAAATGGGGCTCTCTTTGCTGCCACTGCAAAAAGATGAAAGGCTGCAGTGCACAATTCCAGGTGTCTTGACACGAGGGAATGTTCAGGCATCTGAGGATTGCTCAAGTTGCAGGCCTGATGCTCTGGGAAATCTTGGAGGCAGGGCCTAGGTGCTTCTCAGGTCCTTGTGGTGGTATCTGTGGGGACTGGTTTGGGCTTTGGTGAGCTGGGGTTTCCAGGGGAGAGGTGATACTGGTATTAGACAAAACACCAGTGGAAAACCACCAGTGTTTTGGACATGCCCCTTTTAAAGGAGTCTGTAATATTTGAGGTGATTCATGGCTGATTTTGCTCTCTGTTTTGCAAGAAACTTCACATCTTGGATCTTAATGACAGGTGTGAGAGTTTCAGTGTGAATTGGAAGTTTGGAAGCAGAAGTAATTTGCAGAGATGTAACAAGTGAGCAGAGATCTTGTCAATCTCTATCATCAGAGCAGTGTATTGTCTTCCCCCAGCCTCTGAGCTCTTCCCTTGAAATATTTCCCTGGGTAACAAAGGCCTTTTCCTTTGCAACAGAACATCCTGAAGGAACATGCTGATGATGACCAAAACCTTGCCATTTCGGGTGTCCCCGTGGTCAGCTGGCCCAAGAAGACCACAAAGGTAATGAGAGCTAATTATTTGCTAATCACTGTGGTGCTGGGTGGATTTATCTGTGCTCTGCCAGGCTGCTGTGTGTGATGCTTTGGCAGCTGCGAGCATCTTAAACATGAAATAATTTTTAATGGTTTTATGATTAGGTGTTGTAGCAGAACATAAAAGTGCCTCAGCAGGGAGAAATCGTTAAGAGTTTCTGTTTAAAAAAGAATTTGTTTGGGCCTTGCTGATCAGTGGAAAACTTTGATATGTCTTGGGTCATTTTACTGGTCCTGGTTACATCTAAAAAAGTCAATGCAACATCTTGTGTAAATTCTGCCAGCTGGTCTCAGTGAGCACCCTCAGCTGCCTGGGAGGGTGGGGGTTTCACCATGAAACCTCCTTTACAGGTGCCACTGTCACTTCAGAGGGTTGTTTGCTGCCCCTCTGCCTTCATTCTCCCCCCTGTACCTGGGGGGAATTCTCTTCCCTTTGCAGCACGGGAGCCTTGCTTCATTAATGCTTCTAGAGGGTTTGAAATCATTAACTGAAGAGTAATGTCAAAAGGCTGGGTGTTATTTCTAACAGTGATATGTTTACCACACTCCAGTTATTCAGCATGCTGCAAAAGCAGCTTTGCTTATTTAGAAGATGTCTCATCGCTTCTATTTTTGCTTTTATTTTTTCACTGAATTAGTTTTATAATCCATAATTTCTGTAGAAACGCTGAAAGGGTCGGGCAGCTTAAATCAGGCTGCTCTCTGAAAATCTGCTGTTGTTGTTACCATTGTAAATAACTTTCAAATAATTAACTGAGTGAATCATTTTCCCTGTTCTCACTTTTTGTGCTGCTGAGCTTGCCACGTCTCTGCCTGTAATCGCTCGGAGCCACCAGAATTTGCTGTTGTCAAATGGCAAGTAGGAGACTCTGACCATCAAACTGCCAGAGGAGAGTGGGGCAGAAAGAGCAGATCAGTTCCTTCCTGGGGCCTTTCTCTGAGCATCATCTCGTGGTAAATCCATGGGAATAGAATCAGAGAAGGGTGGGGGTTTGAAGGGATCTCTGGAGATGGAGTCCAACCCCCTGCCAGAGCAGGGTGACCCAGGGTGGGTCACACAGGAACAGATCCAGGTGGGGCTGGAATCTCTCCAAAGACTCCACAGCCTCTCTGGGCAGCCTGTGCCAGGCTCTGGCACCCTCACAAGGAAGAAGTTCCTCCTCATGTTGAGGTGGAACCTTCTCTGCTCCAGTTTATCCCCATTGTTCCTTGTCCTATTGCTGGGCACTCCAGAGAAGAGACTGGCCCCTTCCACTGGACACCCACCCCTCAGATATTGTAGACATACACTTTGTGTTTAAAACATTGGTTTGAAAACAACAGTGGGAAACCTTGAGAGGAGTAGGTGTGAGACTCTCCACCCCACTGCTTTGGTAGCTGCTGCTCACTGCTCAGCCAGAGCCACTGAAAAGCAAAATCTCTGTGACCTGAGCAAAGCTGGTGTGTGAAACACAAACCACAACCAAGGAACAGCTGACTCTTGTGCTCTGTCTTTGGAGCTCATGGTAGAAGTGAGGATCGTGGTGTTTTGAGGCTTTTATAAGCTTTGGCATTTACTGTTTAGAAGATGTTCACTGTATTTGGAATCCTTGAGAGATGGTTCATTTCTTGTATTTTATTTCCGTGCATTGGCAGCATAACTGTAACTGGAAAACATTTGTATTTTTTGCAGTTTAAATCTTATCCCTCTGTGCAAAATGCAGCTTGCTGCCTGCAAGGGATTTTTCTTTTTTTTAACTTTCTGGTGTTTATTTTCCTTCAGCCTTTCTGAAAGCCAAAACTTTTAGAAGGCATCACTGCCAGTGCTAAGGTACAGTAACAAACACACACTTTGGCTAATAAATATGAGCAAAACTTTCACAGCAGGTCAGGCTTTAGTGTGAAGTTTGGAAATGAAAATCCATTCCAGAAGGAATCCCTGTGCCATTGCCTTCAAATTGGCTTTTCAGTTGCATTGTGTCCAGGATTCAGTTCAGGGGCACACACAGACACAGCCAAACATTTCCTCAAAGGGCTTTGTCATTGCTTCTAATTGTCAAATGTCCTCATGGAATGGCAGGGACCTCTGGACATCATGGAGTCCAACCCCCTGCCAACCCAGGATCACCCAGGGCAGGTCACCCAGGAACAGATCCAGGTGGGTTTGGAATCTCTGCAGAGCAGGAGACTCCACAGCCTCTCTGGGCAGCCTGGGCCAGGCTCTGCCACCCTCACAGTGAAGAAATTTTTCTTGATGGTGAGGTGGCACTACCCATGTTTCAGCTTGTGCCCATTACCTTTGTCCTGTCATGGCACCACTGACACGTGGACAGGTTGGGAGGGCACATCTTAGAGCTGAGACTTTGTGTCCCAAATTAAAATACAGTGGAAAGACAATCTAGGGGAGAATTGTATAAGGGCAGTGTTAGCAGCTAGGCTTGGTTATTTTTCCTTTGTTCCCTTTAAGTCTTGATAATGAAATAGAAGATTTTACAGAGAAGAAAACCCTTAGGGAGGGGGAAACTCTGTTTAAAATTGGATTGTAGCTGGTGGAGCAAGTCTCCATGGCCAGAAGATGCCACAAATATTGAGCACAAGGCAGGAGAGAAAAACGTAGCAGTGATTTTGCTTTTTGCAGTGTTGCTCTCCTAGTTTGTAGGAGAAATGACCAACATGTAAGAATGCATTTCCTGAGCTACTGCTATTTAAAGGAGGTGGCAGATAGGATACATCATGGTACCAGCTGTTGTGGGGCTGGTAAGGAGACATTGTCACTGGCATATCAACTTCCAGGGACAGCAGCATTGGCTGATTCCAAGACTGTAAAGAGAAAGCAGGGAACAGAAATCCAGAAAGGGGAGGCAATAAATGGGAAACGTGGCTCTTGCTTTCTCCCAAGAGAAGGCTCCAGAAGAGATTTAGGAAGACAAGAGCAGCAGATGGAGATGGAAGAATAAAGCCAACATTAAATGCCAAAACGTTTCAAAGAAAATGGAAATGACTGTAAAGAAAAGAGGGAAAGAGCCTAGAAATGATGAGAGAGCAGGATGAGGAGAGAGGCAAGTACTGAAAAAGGGTGGAGCAGGAAAAACAGCAGAGGGAGAGAGCTCCTGTGATGGAAAAAGTCCCTGGAGTGGGGACAGGGAATGACTTAAAATACCCAAATACCCCCAGTTGTGGAGGGATGGGCTTAGTCCTGTTGCCTTGCTTTTGAAACAAGGGGCCTTAAACACCTGAAAGCTTTTCAAAGCAGTCAAGAGTTCCCTTTCAAAACGAGTCCCAGGTTCTTTTCCATGTTTCCAGCCTGAGGTGCTGAAACATCTTCACCCACCTCAGACCCCTGTGGGTAGGGTGTGATGGGTGAGATGTTCCACTGAGTACATGGAAGACCCAGCCAGGTGTCTGTGCCCCATGGTGCTGCATCACCCCTGGCTGCCTTCTCTCCAGGCACTTGGGCTGTTGGTTGTGCCACAGCTCACCCTTGGGGGAGATTCCTCACTGAGAAAAGCATCACACAACGTGAGGGGTTGGAAGGGACCTCTGGAGATCATGGAGTCCAACCCCCTGCCAGAGCAGGGGCACCCAGGGCAGGTCACCCAGGAACAGATCCAGGTGGGTTTGGATGTCTCCAGAGCAGGAGACTCCACAACCTCCCTGGGCAGCCCCTGCCAGGCTCTGCCACCCTCACAGTGAAGAAGTTTTTTCTTGTGTTTACCCAAACCCTCTGTGCTCCAGCTTGTGCCCATCACCCCTTGTCCTGTCTCTGGATGTCCCTGAGCAGAGCCTGGCTCCAGCCTACCAAAACTTGCCCTTTACATGTTACAGACATGAACAAGGTGACCCCCTCAAGAGCCCCAGCTCTCCCAGCCTCTCCTCTTAAGGGAGATGCTCCACTCCATCATCTTAGTGGCTCTAAGAGAAGTAATGACCAGAAATGGGTTTGTGAGGAGATAAACCATAACAAGTGGCATCTGCTGATGGTTTGCTGGTGTTGGTGTACAGGGAAGGGTCTGTGTTGCCATTCACAGCCCTGCTCAGTGGGAGGTGACTGGCAGGTGCCTGCTCCAGGAGCTTTCCCATGTGGAGATGGTGCTTCCCATCCCAGGAGGTAAAATGCCTGTTGATTCAGCTCTGTCACACCTTCAGCAGGAAGGTTTGTAGTTAAAGGTATGAACTGTTATTCTGTGGCAATAGGGAAACAGCCTGTGATTCGTAGGCACCTTTTCCAGATCATATTTACTCATCTTTATGGAGCTTTTTTTTTTGAATATTTTCTACTTCTGCTAATTTATTGATAATTACTTAGCACAGTAATTACACCCCAGTAGGCACCTCTTTCTTTTCTTTTGCAATTGCTCTTTCAGAAGCAGGAAGAACCTGCCTTTTAGCTATAGAGTGAGAGAAAACACTCTGCTTTCCAAACAATCCCCTGTCTGATGATGATTCCTTTACCAAACCATTTGACTTTGCCAGGCATCCCAGGATATGTACAACGATCCCAATTTAGGCCTAGTCAAGGAACCAGGAGTGTGGATATTTGAAACCAGTTTGACTAAAGAGGAATAAGAAATAACCCTTCCCTGGACATGAACTTGTGGGTGGTGTGGAAAAGACAGCAGGGCCTAAACCTGATTCTCCAGTGGTGACACATCACTCGTGCCTGGCCCAGAGAGCTGCTGACCCTCACACCCCGTGGGAAGGCCACTCAAGGTTTGCTCAGCCCTACACCACCAGCCTTCCCATTTTAGCCTCCCAGGGCTTGGGGGTAGCAGGTTATTTAAGGAGCTCTGAGTGTGGCCCAAGCAGAAACCATGCATTTTTCAAACCATTTCCTATTTCTGGAAGACACCAGTCAACTATAGTAGCATGTAATGACACTCTGTGCAGTGCCTTCTGGTTTTATTGTGATGAAGATCTGTAGCTGTTGAAGAGCAGCTCCAAAGAACTCAACTATGTCTGGAGACTCACACAGAATGGGAGCCAGATTCTCATCTCTTCTTACCTGGCCCAAAACAAAGGCTGCTGCACTGGTGATGACAGCAGGGTCCAAAGAACCCCAGGTCTGGCTGTGAGCAGGAGAGGAAGCTGGATTTGCAGTAGCTGGCTGACAGGGCTGCTGTGTGTGCCTGCTCTGCTCATGCCTGTTGATGACACTTGTGCCATGTCATTTTTTGGCTTGCCTGTTGATTTTAAGAGGAGATACTTGAGAAGTATAGTAAAGAAATGGTAATACTCTTATTTAAAGGAGTACTATTAATTAGTAAAGGCCACAAACTGAAATTTTAATTGGAATGTGATTTTATTTTTTAAAAAAGAACAGCCAACCTTCCTTGCAATTGGCAATACAAATACTGTTCCTAGCTGTGTATCAGTGCATGAGAACCAGGAAGGAAAAGTGATGCTAAAAACCAACCAGAAGAGGACATTTCCTCTCAGACTGGGTGGGTTTTGTGCTGTTGATCATGGCTGGGGGTGGTGGCAGGTGGGCCCAGGTTTGGAAGGGCCCTCCTGGGGCTTTGACCTGGTAACAGGTTTTTCCAGCACCCGATTCCCACCGTCAGGGAGTTCTGTCTTACAGCAGTTTGGGGTTTCACCCCATTCTTTTTCCTAGGAATCTTTTTGCACAATCCTGGAGATACATCCACGTGTCTGGAAAAGGATTAACTTGTGGAGACTGATCTGTGAGAGGCAAAGCAAGAGGCTGGTGTGTGAGGCAAAGCTGAGCTGGTCCTGCTCCCCCAGAGCGGAGGCTCCGCGTAGCGCCGTGTCCTCTTGCTGGGGTGGCCAGTCTGTGACTATTAGACCAAACATCCAGCAGTCTTTCCTTTCCTTATCTTCCCAGTTAAACCAGGAGATTGTATCTTCATCTTTTGTGCTTAGTGCTCCCTGGAAGAATTCTTTTTTTTTTTTTCTCTGTGAACTTACCTAATCATTTGTGGAACCCGTTGATCTTTTTGATCTCCGTAGCATCCTGTGGCAGTGACCCTGCAATGTAATAAAGCTTTGTATAGATAAGTGCTTCCTTATGTTGTTTCAGGTCTATCCCTTAATATCATAAATACACTCCGTGCCCTCTGTATCATGCAGTTTGAATGAAGTCTCTGTGCTTTTTATATTTGAACTGCTTCTCAGTTTTTTTGGTTGGTTTGTGTTTGGTTTGGGTTTTTTCGTTCCCTACTCCCAAGCTGAAAAACACTCCAGAGTTCAATCTTTTCTGGTACACAAACCACACCACACATTTGATCATTTCTCTCACTCTGTTCTAGTTCTGCTAGAGGTAGTTTGGAGATGAGGGTGGATATGGGACTCCACAACCACATAACTGCATTCAAGATGTGATGTTGAAGAGTGGAGAGTAGAACGTGTCTGGTCCAGCGTGGCACAGCAGAGGTGGAGGGGGAGAGGATTGTTGTGTGAGTGCTTGGGGCAGTATAAGCACCAGGAGAGGAGAAGAGTTATTTAAGCTAATGGACAGTGTTGGCATGAGAACGAGTATAAACAGACCAGAAATAGATTTAGGCTGGAAATAAAATTTCTGAAGTAAACAACACACAAGCAAACCAGTAGACAACTGTGGGGGAAAGGGTGTCAGATTCTTAGAAATAACTTGTATTTTAAATAGTACAAGGCAGTGGTGTTAGTCACCAGATCTGGAGCCTCTGCAGGTCATGTGTCTGCTGCCATTTTCCAGCAAAGCTTTTTTCCCTTTTCATTGTGTTTCCCATCAGAAATGCTGGGGAGGGGAGAGGGTCTCCCAGTTGCCACTAACAGAGCTCCTGCAGGTATTTCCCCAGACTGATGAAGGTATCTGCAGTGTTAGGCACTGGACACCATCAGTTGGATTGGATGCAGGGATGAGGGGATCAAAGTGTAAATTCAAACATCTGGATAAACTTCACCTTGAAAGCAGGGTGATTTTTCAGAAGTGCTGAGCATTGTTTTACATGGAGTTTTCTTGACATTCATGGGGAGAGGTGCTTGGTGGACAAAGAACATTCCTGAAAACCTTTGAATAAATACTTCCAGTTTTTACTTGCTTGCTTACTAAGAATTCCTGCCATAGCTCTCGCCGGGCCAGCTCCACCCAGAGAAGCAAGAGCAGTGAGGTGCTGGTTCCAGCAATTAGTGTTTTCACCAGAGTGGTGTCTGAAGCAGATCTGAGCACGTAGAAATGGCAAGACATCAAAACAGCATCACTTCAGGAGCCTGCCCGGGGGCTACCACCAGGAAAGCAACATTCCTCCCAGGAGCAGTGGGAAAACTCTGCCAAATCCCCTCAGACAGAGCTGTCCTTGGGAGATCTATTCAGGGTGCTTCCTGGGGGAGCACAAATGTATTAGGAAGCAAATACTGACAATTAAGCACTTAAGAATTAAAGTAAAAATTGAGTTCTGGTGTTGGAAAACATCTGAGGGGGAGAAAAAACCAAGGTAAAAAGACAGCAAAGCAATGGTGTGTAAATTTTGTACAACTTGCCTTGTTCTGGTTGAGATTCAACTAAGTTTTACATCAGTGGCTCAGGAGCAAAAAGAGAATTTCAAATGTCACATTTTGTCCTTGCCAGGCAGCAGCTGAAAGGTGTTTGAAGTGATCTCACAAGCACAGAGCTGCCTGAACTCTGCTTGGTGTCAACAAGGATTTTAAATGCCAGTAGTCTGCGAGGAGATTTGCATATACAAATATGTGTGTATTGTGAATCCTTTCTTGTTGATAAAAATCCCAATTATCAAGTTCATAATCTGCTGCAAATCAGACGTTTCTCGGTAGCTATCAGATGCTAAAAATTAATTTCTCTTCCAGAAAATAAGTGAAATACAAAAGAAAATGAAGATTAAAATCAACTTAAATTTGTTTTTCTCTTTACTGACTTACATTGTGATTGGAATCAGTGATTTAAATAATTTTGAATATTCTTTGCTCCGTTGCACTGTAGGATAGTAGATGCCGTGTGGTAGGAGAGAGCTGAAAGTTATTCAGATATCCCAATTCTGGCTCCTGACAAATCTATTAAGAAACAAAACCACATAGTTGAGGTTAGGGGGGATTTTTTATTCAGTTTTTGTTTTTAGGGGACTTCCCACAGTAGCTGCACACCTACGAGCAGAAGCCCTTTCCCTGCTAACTCCACTGGGGAGCAGGGAAAAAACCTGATGCACCAGAACTGGAGACTTCTTTGGCTTCTGTGCAAAGGAGTAGGAGCTGCTGGAGCTACTGGGAGTTTCCTGGGGCAGTGCTGCTGAGGAAGGCAGCCTGACTTGTTTATTTTCTGAATGCTGTCTCTTAGGAGCATTCGTCCTCCAGACAAATTCAGCTCTGGTGGTGCAGGCCAGAGGAGTTTCCAGGGCTTGCTGCATGTGCATCATGTGTAACGTGCCCAGGGAGCTTCCCTGCCTCCTGCCTCAGTATTCTTCTGAAAGCTTTGCCTGGTGACTTGACAGATTATTTCTCACCTCAAGAGGCTGTACTTGAAATATTGTGTCCCTTCAGGGAGTAATTATAAATAGCAAGGACTTGAATGAGCACCTTCTTAATCTTCCATCTTTGACTTCATATTTTCTCTTCTTATCAACTCTCAGCCACTTGCTTTGAAATCTGACCAATGGCTTTATGTGATTAATACATCAAACAGGTAAATTAGAGCCATTCTGGCTCTGAGGAGAAATTTCAATGGATTGGGAAAAAAAATGATCAGACATCTCTGTTTTCAAACTGTTGTGCTCCAAGTAAGATAGGAGAAGATTTATCCATTCTTCCCCATTGTCATTCTTCTACCATATGCACGAATATTCAGTAACAGGAATTTTTCCCAACTGTGTCTTGACTGCCATTTTTCAAGATAGCAGGTTTCTCTGTTTCACGACAGTGAAAGTGCTGATGAAACCACTTTGGTCTTCAGGCCTTTTTCTTAGCTTCAAAAGTGAAAAGAGTTGACAGCTCTCAAATCTTTATCCCCAGGAGCTTGAGTTGGCCAACAAAACCAAACCAAAAGCAGAGGTTGGCACCCAATGTGAGTATTTCCAGCATCCTTGTGCTCTCCCCCACACCCACACTAAAACCAGCTGAGCTCTGAGTTAGGTCTGTGAGATGTGATGGTTTGTCTCTGGATCAGAGCATGTTGGCAGAGCAATGGGGAAGGCGTTTGTCATTCCACAGGACGTGCTGTGCAATTATGGACATCAATCCTGCATGCACTTCTCAGAACAAAATGGAATTGTATGTTCTGTCCCTGAGAAGATGGCTTCCTTTTGGTTCCACAGCACACTGAAATTAAGTCTGCTGAGAATATAAATGAGGTTTTGTTTCAACTTTATGACTTTCCTGCAGGCACTAGTGGACCAGATAGAAGAGGTACAAAGTGCTCTCCTCCTTGGAAATTAGCGAGTACAACCAAAGGCAGGGATGGATTCTGGTGAAAGCAAAGCAGCTCTGAGCTTTACCCTGGCATGGTTTGGTTGGTTGTGTGCTGGGTGCTTCCCTCCAAATCCAGGCAAGGTTTGTAGGTTCCAGCAGAGCCCCTGAGCACCCATGGGAGAGCTGTGCTTCAGCTTTTCCTTTGCTTACCATTGTTCACCTCTGAAGGTTTGGTCTCTAGAGGTGAAAGCTGCTGCCCACATGCTGGATACAAGTGCCTGCCTCAGAGCCTTGTGTGCTGTGCCACAGGGAAGCAGGTTCTGGTTAATCCACTCTCAGCTACAGCAGCCATCTCTGTTTGCATGTTGCTTCACTGCCTGGCGGGCGCTGATCTCCTTAGCAGCCTGTTTCACTAGGATTTGCACTGACATGGAGGCAGCAGGGCTTGGATGAGCTGGATTGACCCACAATCCTGGCACTCTGTGAATCCGTGCTGTGGAAACACAGCAGGATCTGTGGAAGGTGTGGCAGGAGTTCCATCATTTCCCTCTGGATAGTGCCATGGCTGGCTCTGGAGAGAAGAGCCTGTCTTGTGTGGTAGATGAACTTGATGTTTCACTTCTCTGCAGTATTATTTATGACATTTTTAAGCTGACAGGGTGGGGTGTGTGTGTCTGTGTGTTACTGAGGCTTGTGAGAGAGATGGAGCAAGTGAGTTATGGTCACCATGGTCTGGGCTCTTGCTGATTGGAGTGCTGCTCCTCTGTTGCCCTGTAATAGTTGTCCTCCTTCAAGAGACAGTCGTCCAACCCTTGCTGCCTTTGCTTCTCCTGTGGTGGGTACTGGTTAGGGAAAGTATGTGGAGGGAGGATCCATGTTTTCATATTGAGTTATTTGGTCAAGGGTTGATCAACCAGGCTGTTTATGAAAGAGATTGTGATGGCTCCTCGCTGCATATGATGACTGCTTTTATGTCATAGTTCACAGAAAAGAACAGGCAGCAGTAAAGTTGTGATACTAGGTGGGTATTTCAGTTGTCAGAATGTCACTGCTAGCGTGGGGAATATGACTGAAATATTGGCTACAACCCCTGAGAAAAGTGTCATGAAATTTGCCCAGGCCCAGCAGTTCAGGTCATATTTCATGAGAATGGACACTTACACCAAAACAATGAACATCAGAAAGCTATTGGGAAACTCTCTTATTCTGATACAGGTCAATAATTGTGATTCATAAACATCCCAGTGGGTTTCCTTTCCCCAAACATATGTGCTGGCCTGCAGGAAGCAGCAGCAGCTTCAATCACAGGGTCTTTTTTCAAGGACTTGCATATAAACCATTTTGAGGTTGTTTTTCCAGTTGTTCCCATGTAAGTATTGTTTGGGGTTTTTTTTCTAATACCAGCTAAATATAACATTCCATAAAGATGCACAAAAAGTTTCAAGAGAAGTTTAAATGAAATTAAATCAACTTTATTTCACCTCATATTGGGGATCATAGAATCTTTTAGACACTCTTGTGTCTAAAACCACAGATGCCATTCAGCAGTGGCTGAGATCTGTTGGCACAAGACATGCTTTGGAGCAGGGGTTGTCATCTTCCTTCCCCCCCATCTTGGGTTTACTACTTAAAGGTATTTGCATGAGAATAAGAGCTGGTTCTTTGGCACTCATCTGCTCCTGCTGTTTATTCTTCGCTTGAGGTTATTGTCTCAGCTCCTGACAACATAATTGGTTTCTGTGGAGAAGATTATGATATTGATGAGACTTATCTATGACTTCAGGTGAGGTGCAATCAAAGCAACAGTTCAGAATAGAAGGTACTGCCTTTTTTTTTTTTTCCCTGCAGTTTTCACTAAGGTTCATTCAGCAGTTTCACTGAGGATGTTATTTATTACTGAGTTACATCAGCAGAGCTGAAGTACAGCCACAGTTACACCAAAACAGGCCCGACTGGGGTCACTGCTGCTTGTTTTGATTCCTGAGCTGATGTAAACTGCACCAGGCTAGGCAAATACACTGTTCACACGAGGGGTGCTCACTGCTTCTGATAATTTAGTGTTCTTTAGTGTAGACAGGCTGGAAGAATTGAGCTGGAAAATGCTCTCCTAATAGTTCTTTCTGTGTATTAAATATTTCTTGGAATGGTTAACTGCTCTTGTACAAGATTTTTTGTGAGTGATTACAATCTGAAAAGTCGATTTTATCCTGGTGGTTTCAGTCACTGGTTCCCAACTTGCTATTTTATCCCATAACCCATCCCCTGTTTTTTTAAGCACCATCTCAGCAACATTTGCTGAGCGTTTGGAGATCCTTCTGAGATCTGTGGGCACTGTGTCTTCACTCCTAACATAGTCCTTGGAATTAGAGCTCTTTTCCCAGTGGAATTAGAGCTCGTTTCCCAGTCAGACTGCTGTTGTGAGCAGCAGCCTGGCCCAGTCTCTCCAGTGCCAGGGCTGGTGTGGGTTCCACTGGGCGACCTGCCACAGCCCTGCCAGGCTAACACAGAAATACCAAGAGTGCTCATATGCTTTGCAGATGAGAGGAGTGGGATGATCTACTTCGTGGTTTCACTTGCTGTGAATGCCATCTTGCCCTGGTGTGACTGGTGGGTTGTCCTCGGGGGCTGGCACAGGTTCTTTTTTGTCTCCCATCTGGATGATGGAGCCAAAGGGCCGGAGGGAGGAAGGAGCAGGAGGCAGGTTACACAGAGCCTGGGGTGGAACTGGCACAGTCTAGAGGAGACCCGGGCTGCCCACGGGCAGGCGTGGGGCTGGGCATCTTCCCTCTGGGTGCCACCTGCCCTCCTGCCCCTGCTGCCTACAGTCCAGCCAGAGCCAGGGCTGT
>JANHGL010006122.1:0-31234 GCA_024611195.1 Ceyx melanurus | reverse complement strand
TTGGCTTGGCTTTCCTGTGAAGAGCAACCACAGATTTATGGAGCGGGTTGGTAAAGAGGAGTAGCAAGCAGTCTCCCTCCCCCTCGGGAAAGCTGGAGTCAGCAATGTGTCACGCAGGTGGATGGCACTGATTTTTATTCCATCTGACATTTCTTCTCAGAGATTCAGCAAGATGCATACCTTTCAGTTGCCGTGGGTATCCAGCAGGATTAGGACAATCTATGCATACTGGCTGTCAAAAGCTGGGCTGTTCTGCTTGTGGCTTTGTGCAACTGGCAGTGTTTTCCCAGCAGAGTGAGCGTGTGTGTGTATTGTGTTCTAATTAAGGCTATATGAGACACTTATGGCAGGCTGTCAAATCAGTGGGATGCTGGGTATATTTTAGACTCCCTGCTATAGTCTAAATAACCTTTTAAGGACTTTGTTCTCTCGATGTGGTAAATAAATGCTGAATGTTCTATACTTAATAGGCCTTGGAGTAATGCGTTCCACATGGCTTTATTGCTGGAATGAGGCCTTCTTATCACTAAATACACCATAGTGCCTTGAGGTCATATTAGCACAAAGAAATGCATCTTGGAGATCAACAAAGACAGTTTATTACATTCTTGAACAGGAATATTCTGAAGCAAATGTTGGTGGCAAATGTATGGAGAATGAGGGAAACCTAGAAGTACTCACTTATTCTTTATATCTTTCACCTCTCAGTTTAAATACTGTCCATGTCTCTTGTAGCTGCATTTGAAAAAGTGACATTTCCATCCTGGTTTTGGGTTGGTTTGTTTGTTTTTGTCTTTGTTTGGTTTGGTTTTTTGTTCTTTTTTGGTTGGTTTGTTTTGTGGGTTTATTCGTTTGGGTTTTTTTGTGTGTGTTTTTGGATTTTTTGGTTGGTTGGTTTTTGTGAGTGGGGTTCTTTGGATTAGTTTTTTTTTCTTGTTTTCTTGTTTTGTGTTTGTTTTTGCTTTGATTTACAGTATCTTTATCCTCGTCACTTTAAAAAATAACTATATGACATATTTCAAAGGCTTATTTTTTGAGACTTTACAAGAAAGAGATCTGGCTAAGCCTCTCTTTTAACAGGTGTAACAAATGATCTGTTTGTAGTTCATTTGTGGTAAAAAAAACTCAATAAATAAAAGAAAATACAGGTGGTCTCAATTTCATCTATGGATGCATTTACCAGAAATGAGAAGAAATTACACTGGCTGAACAACATATAAGGTCAGAATTGGGAGCAAGACTGGGGGACTATCTGATGGGAGGAGTACAAAGTGCCACACTAGTGCCCTGTGGAGTACTGAAGAGGGTTCACATTTTGAAGCCAGTATTCTATACGGAGCTGGATGACATCTGTTTTGGCAAGATGTTTCTGCACCTAAAAATGCAGCTTCTAATGGCTAGCGGTATTAGTAAAATTGGGTCAAATTAGCTTTGGCTGGCACAAAAAAAGAAAAAGAAACATTCTTGAATGGTGAAGCATTTCATTGTTCTAAAACAACATTTGGATTATTTGGGGCTAGACTGGGGGCAGGGGAACTTGGAGATCATGTACAAAGCTGAAAACAAATTCCATTTTAAAGTGCAAGCCTCATGTTCAAGATGTTTTAAACACATGTTAAAAATTATTTTACTAGGGATGATTGGTATCTATAATTGCATTGCCTCCAAAGTATATATATATTACTTAGAACTTTTTGTAGGAGGTGCTTTTATGCATTGATTCAGGAAGGGAAAAAAAATCACTTAGCCACTGGAAAATACTGTTAAAAACCACTAACAATATTAACTGATTGACACCTCAGTGCTATAAATGCCATTAAATTGATCTCTAACTTCTGCTTTCTCAGCTTTTGAAAAAAAAATAAATCATTGCATGATTACAGTTTTACAGGTTTATTGTTAAATAAGTTGAAGTTAATCTAAGTTAAAGCTGCTTTGTACTGGAAGGCTTATGTTGTTATTATGTCTTCAATAGAAAACTTGTCCAATTGTGTTCAGCTTTTGGAATGGTGAGCTGTATTTTACATTTCTACATTATTGCTTAATAAAAAAGGTTGTAGAATGATGTAACAAATATAATGAAATATGAATGGAAAGGACTGAAAATTGTGTTCGTTTGACTTTTTTCTGCTTCAGTCTGTAATGAGGCTGCTCAGATGAGGAGCTGAACATTGAGTTGTGGATTTTGAGTGTTAGTTGTCTTACCTAGTGTTTCAGAGGCTTTAGGAGTGTGTTTAATATAATTAATGAAGACAGATGTTGAAATTCTCTGCTAATTGGAGTCCCAGATGTTTTCTATTCTTTGACTGTGCAGTCAGTAATGCAGCTGGCGCCCTGTTTACCCCTGAGTTTTCTGTGACTTTTAGGTTATCTTTGAATCCAGTTTTTGAGGAGCAGTTTGAACTCTGGTTTCATACCCTATTGATGGCTCATGTCTGGTTCGGGTCTGCTCTGAGTAAGGGGAAGATAATTCCTTACAGCAGTATGCAGTGTTATCTGAAACTGGAGGCTGGCTGGAACTTGGAGCACAGGTTCTCAGGATGTTGGAAGGGACCCTGGAGATCTTTGAGTCCAATCCCCCTGCCAGAGCAGGACCATGTATATAATAAGCACAGGTGTTCCTGTGTGCAGGAACACATCCTTTTCTTATAATGAGATGGTAAGAATGAACTTGAGCAAGCTACCAGACTAAGAAGTGACTGGATGCAGACTTCCCAGTTGTCAGAACTGGGCTGCTTTGGGGTATTATTGTGGGACCATTTAGGCGTCTTCTTTAGAAGTAAGCTTCTAGATTTCAGGAGTATAAAATAAACCTTCTATGCCTGTTCCATCATTCTTCTTAGTTTTTGCTGTAGAACTGTGGTTTCTGTTTTTCTGCTCAGCTTTTCAGAAGTACTGCAGATAGCAGCAGTTGAAAATCAACCTGCTGTTTTCAGACATGCTCTTGATTCTCTCCACCAATTCTAGCTGGCAGCTCCAGCTCAGCTCAGATTGGAGCGTCCGGGGTTTGCATTAGCAACTTTTGTTATCCTCTCAGCAGAAGTCATCAGAAAACTATTCCAGTAGAAGAGGGGATCTGAATACACTTCTAACAGGCTAATAAGGGTAAATTCATAAATCCAGCAGAGTTTGAATTATCTGAAAAGCATACTAATGCTCAAGTTTCCTGAGAAGGGCTTGCTGTACTCTTCAGTCTTGCTGCCAAAACTGTGTAGGTGGATAACCCATTTTCACAAAGATACTTCTCCCCTTCTGTCAGGCAAAGATAAGTCATCAGGAAAGAATCCCTAAAATTTATGAACTTCAGACTCACTTGCATTTTTCAGCCTTTACTGGTATTTTAGAAGTACAGATAAAGTAATTAATAAAATAGTCAAAACATACCCTCTTTTTCTTTTCTTTTCTTCTTTTTTTGTTTTTTTTTTTAATTTTTATTTTTATGTGTCACATTTTAGTTTATTAGAGATGTGCTGGTTTCCAGCATTTTTCTAAAGAAATCTCAAAGAGAAGAATAATGTTAAGAGACTGACTTGATTAGAAAATTGAAATATAAATGACAGCCAATTTTTCCCGTGGTTCCTGTCCTTTGTCTCTCTCAGTCCTGTTATCCCAATCCCCAGACACCTCCAAATACTTTTTACACAGAGTGAGCTTGGAACAGATCCCTGGGAATTCAGCTTGTTTTGACAACAATATCAACTGTACTTATTTAGATGAATCTGTACTAGATAAGTAATTGTGATGTTTGCAGGAACTACAATATCTGAAAGTACTTGACCATGTACCCATAGGGTGGGTACACAATCTGACTTGAGCTGAAGAGATACCACATGTACAGAAGAATAGATCCTGTACAGAATTCTGTTCTGTGAACTGATTTTCCAAAATCAATGTCTTTGCCACAGTGGTCTGAATGAAAGGGAACATGTGGAAAAAAAAAAAAAGATAAAAAGATTATTTAGTATAAGTGTTTTATTACATCTGCAGTTGTCTATTTGTGCATCACACACGTCATTTTAATTCTGGAAAAAAACCCTAAACTCACAAGTTATCAGTCAAGCTGTTCTCATAGTATCTTCACTGTATTTAAATGTAATTAAATTAGAATATTCTGCAAACCTTACCCATACAATCACGATAACGTTTCTTGAGCGTTGTGTTCCATTTTTCTTTTTGTGCTCTTTTGCTGTGCCCATCACCAAATTATTTGTTTGCCTGATGTGTTCCTATGGGAACCATGTGGTTTTAATTCCATGTTATGACACGGGATTATCTTTTTGCTTTGGCAAGATTGCATCATGTCATTCCATCTCTGCAACGAAACAACCCATTTTAATGCCAACTGTTTCTCAGTAGGCACAAAATTATCGTCTGAGGATAAACTGTTGATGATACTTTCCCTAAATTCTGTTAGAGTGGTATTTTTAATATTTTGATGTGTTCTCTGGCTTTTGTTACCGATGTTTTTAAAGTATTCTCTTTGAAACAGTCTTGCTGCTCTAGGCTCATGTGGTAGATCAAGTATTCAGAAGTTTTGGATGTCCTTGAAAAAAAAAAGACTTGCTTATCATACTATTCTCTCAGGTTGTAGAAACAGTACCCACAACTTTTAGGTATCAGCACTAATGTATGCAGCAGTAATACCTTGGAAGAAAAAAGGCCTCCTAGCAGTTTATTTCTCCAGGAGGCATCTGTTTGACAGGTAACCATCAGTGGGGCTTCAGAGGCATTTGAATTTCACAGATGCACAGGTTGTACAGTAGTAGTATTGAGGGGAGTATGAAAATTGGAACACTTTTGCCCAGGTGTTTCTTGCTTGGATTCAGTCACATATACTGCCATGGTAAGTGTCAAAGCAAGAGTTCTGTGAGTGCAGGGCTTGAAAAAGGAGTTTTGACCAGCATTGTTCTGGAATGTGCTGTCTGAAAAAAGAATTAAAGCCAGCAGAATCTGAAATCCTTCACGGAACCTGTCTGAGCCTTTTAAGTAATGTTTCCTTTTTAAGGTGCAACACACTACGTGAACACTGATATAATTTCCAGACTATTTCTTTTTATTCTGAGAGGATTCTGCAAATGGTAAATTGAGTACATTTGGTAAATTGCTGCAGGTTCTCAAATGAATTCCAGTCCCTCTTGTACAACCCCCCTCTCTTTTTTTTTTGTTTGTAGGTTTTGTGGGAGCTCAGCATAAAACTCTGATAATAAAACCCAGGGACCTTAATGTCACTTCTGAAGTTTAATTCCTTGAATTAAGAAAGATTTCATGGCTTTTTGCTTGTGCTAAAAAATTACTATAGTTTTTATGATAAAGCAGTAAGCCTACTTTTTTTTCTGTTCTCTAAACAACAGCTTCCAGAAAAGTAATCTTTTACAGTACAATGAGGATAATAAGAGTGGGGTTGGGTGAGGGAATCCTCTTTTTAGTGCATTCCTTTATTCTAACTTGACATAAGCAGAGAATTATAACAGTTTCTAATACATGTTGTATATTTAGTGAGAAGAGAGTGACCTCTTGGTTCCCTTTTTGTCAGAAAAACTTGAAACCATAGCTGTGTAATTACATATTTTGAGTATTTGTTGAACTTGCAGAGTAGCAGGTGCCACATGGAAGGGGCTTCCCAGGAAGGTTGTGGAGTCTCCTGCTCTGGAGACATTCCAGCCCCCCCCAGATCTGTTCCTGAGTGACTTGGTCTAGGTGCCCCTGCTCTGGCAGGGGGGTTGGACTAGATGACCTTCTAGGGCCCTTCCAACCCCTAACATTCTGTGATTCTATTCTATAATTACATCCAGGTTGTACCCAATAGCCTCATGATTTCATATCCTCTTTAGTGTTTTCATTAAAATATGCATTGAAAAGTCTGTATTTTCTTGCATGGTATTAACAAGAGGATGAAATGTTTCATCTGTTTCCTATCTCTGTTGGTCAAGTTGGACCTAATTACAAACTAGCATAGATCACAACTTAAAATGACTTGTGTATTTGTATAGTTGTTTTTCAGAATAAAAATATTTCTGTTTAGACTTGACATGCATCTTCAGATAAAATGACTTAGAATAAAGGGTTTTCTATGCTGTTGGTCACATTTAATTTCTTAACATTACTTATCTGCAAATATTAAACTATTTTTTATAATAAGTATGTACTTTATAGAGGTGAAAGTTATATATGAATAAAGTAGGGTTTGTTTTAATTACAGTGCTTTAGGCAATCAAACAAATAATCCAAGTCTGTGGTGTTCATACCCTTGTGCAAACTCAGATTAACTACTCTTTGATCAATATGGATTTGTTGAGTGCTTGTAAATGCATTTGCAGGAATAAGTCAGTATTTTCTGATACATGTAGAGTGAAGTATCTTCCAATAGCTGGAATATCTTACATTTGCATCCACTCTCTGCGACAAGCCAGAGTTAATGTTATCACAAACTTCGCCTGAAATAGTCTAATTTAGGCATTTTTTTTCTGTGTGCTTTTTGGTGATTTGCCCTTGTTTTGCTAATTGCATTTGTTTTGTAATGTTTGGGTTTGTTTGGGGTTTTTTTTTAGACTTTTCAAAACATTACAAACGTGTTGAACGACTTATTCTTCAAAGCTGTTTTGTCCTTAGCGTTCTAAGTTTTTAATTTTAATTTCTTTTTTCTTTTCCTTTTTTTTTTTTTTTTTAATCAACTTTAAATGCTGTGGTATACACACAGTAAAATATTTCTTTCTGGATCATCTCATTTCATTGTGTTTCTGTCTCACTTTGCTGAAAACAATTGAACAGCTGTTCTTAGTAGTTTAATGACTTCATTGCTCAAGTATTTACTGTATTTAATTCTGAATTTCCACTCAGAATATAACCTTCCTTTGCAATAATGTTCAACGCTTTAAGTACATTTTAACTGGATCAGTATTTTAAGTCAATATTTATTTTTCTCTAAGGAATATCCTAGAATATGAGTTACAATTTTGATGACTCACTTCAGGACAGTATTCACAGAGTATTCATGAACAAACTTCAGCTTCTGTAAAATGCAAGATGAAAACTGCCAGACTTGTCATAACTTTTTTTTTAATCACAAACTTGAGAAAAATGCATCAAGTAAAAACGCCACTGTCATGTAATAATAAGGTATCAGTTAACAAGTTAAGAAAGGTTTCTTTTTTTTTTCTCCCACCTTAATTTTCTTAATTCCTGTGAAATTAATTATGCTGATGCATCCTTAACACTTCAGATTTTATTTTCCATAGAAGATCTCCCTGTTCTTTTTTTTTTTTAATTTGAGGTTGCTAGGTTTGGGTTGTTTGTTTAACTTGTATGGTTTTCCTTGTCTGTTTAGGTATTTTTTTGTAGAGGGTTTTTCTCTGTTTTTTTGGGGGGGGTTTTTTGTTAGGTTGCTGGTTTATAATTAACATCATCATCTTTTATCTGCATGTAGAAATCATTCAAGCAATTTGAATGCCATAGAGGCTAAAAAACTTGTAGTTTTGGTTTCATTTTAGTTGAGATAGGACTTTTGCTTTGTTCTCTGGATTCTATGCTAACCTTTTATGTCTCCAAACAATGTAGCATCTGTACTCTTAAATGTATGAATTTTTAGATTTTACTAAGCTTTTCTGGAGATGTTTTCTGTCTTTATTTTATTTCACAGTGCAAATAAATATCTTGTTGTCTTAGCACATATTGTACTCAAGCCCTTAGTTTTGTTAATATTGTGTAGCTACTTAAGGGATGGATGCTGTTTTAGATGTAAAATGTTTTAAGTTTGACCCTTTTAGTGGTTTTATATTAAAATTTGTTTTGTTATTACTAAAGGAAACCACCCCAGGCATTTATTGATTTCACAGTTTTCAGTAACACTTGGTTAGAAACACTGCAGTCCCATGTGTTTGTATCTATATGTGTGTTTCTGTCTGCTTAAATATTATATATAGATAGATCTATAGATATAATATTTATAGCAGAGAGAATTTTATCTCGTCTGCCTACCTTGGTAGTGTTCCCTTATGCCACTTATGAAAGGGTCAAAATGACAACCATCAGGATATCTTACATCAAATTACACTGATTTTCTTCAGGGAAAAAGTACAGAAGAAGAGTAGGTGTGTTTTTTAGTGAGAGTGTTCCAAGAGATAAAAGCAACTCCATCAAAATCTCAGTATACCAACATGGGTACTGACAGTGAACGTCTAAAACTTCTAACTATAATGCATGCAACAGCTGCACTAGCATGATTAATTACTTTAGTCATTTGCTTGGAAAATTGTCTTTTTGTGACAGAAAAAGTGAGTTTTCAATGAAGAGCTCTGCCATGAGCAAATTCAGAACACGTGATGTAACATTAAAATTAATTACCAAGTGATATTTTATTAGGGATTATTTTTTTTTTTGGACCAGATTCAGAATCCAATCTGACATAAATGAAGTTTGAAAATAAAACTTCCAAATTTTCAAGTTGCTCAAGAGGTGTAGCTTAAAAAAATTGTTAGCATTATGGGCACTAAAAAAAATCTTCATCTACCGTTTCTTCATGTCAAATCTGATTGGATGTGATTGGATGTGACTGGAAATAGAGACGAGGCATGAAAATGCAAGTAAAAGGGTTATGTTGAGTTTTCTGCCAATGTTCTTCAAATTTTGTTACAATCAAGAGATGCAAAATGGATATAAATGCAGAGGTGGAACTATCTGCTGGTGGATTGATGTCTAAGGAAACAGAAGTAAAAGGCAGACAGAAGGTGAAATGATCCCAGGCGAAGACTCCTACTGTTCTGAATCTGTTTAATGAACACTGAGATCAGTAATATCCATTGATTTATTTGTTTGTTAATGAACATTTCCTGCAGGGCTGCATATTCTTTGGAAGCTGTGTGTCATATTTTGGGCTGCTCTCACACCCCTAGAATGCCTTATTTGCTTTTTTGTCTCAAAAAATTTCTGATTCTTAAATCCCAAATCATCAGTTTGAGCTCTGGTTGTTACAAGTCCCGTTACCAAGATCAAGAAGAAGACACCAGTCCTTCAATGAGTTAAACCCTCTGCAGACAACACTTGTTTTTTCCTACCTTCAGTCCCAAGCCCCTGCTTGGGATTGGCTCACTTTTCACCAAAACTAGGAATACTCCGGGTGTTCAGGTAATTCATATATGCAAATTCCTCTCTTCAGCACTTCTTCTAAGTGATTACTTTCCTGTGGTGGTGGAGGGTGGAAGCAAAGAATATTGATTTCTAATTGATTGAATTAAACATGTGTTAAGATTTAAGGTAGTTTTGCTTTGCCTACTTTCTTCAAAGTGTGATTTAATTGTTGAGATGCTAGAGGTGAAGGGAAACTATAAGAACTCATCTTTTTTTTTTCTAATTATTTTTTTCATAGGGGTTTCTTTCAGCTGTTGGAATCTATTCCTCCCTCATGCACCTGCTTGGAATTCAAAGCATAGTGAGTAACTATGAGTTTTTCCAGGTGTGGTTTTGTTTTGGCTTTTTCTGGCAATACCTGTGGAAACGGCAGACAGTCTTCAAGCATCTAGCTACAAAGGGATATTCTCACTGGAGTAGTAAATAGTAAAATATACTGTAAATGATGCTTTCAGGACCTCACATGCTGTGAAATTGGTGATAAACCAGCAGTACAGGAGATCTGGAATGTTATCCTTGATCTAAGGAACTGAAACATCCTACCCTACACTGTCAAAGAAGTATCAGTTGTTTGGGACATGGTGCTGCACTTTGGACCTTGACTATAAACATTTTCTCTCAGTTTATGCAGCTGGACTTTATAATTAAAACTGTTATTTTTCTTAGTTTGGGAGGACATAATAAAAAGTTTATTAACATTTTCACCAGATTAACTGAGCTCTATATTTAGTAAGACTTTAAATGTTAAGCATGGCCACTGTTTCCAGAAGAGTATAAAGCAAACTTCTAGTATATAAAAATTTTTTATATATCTCTTTCTATATTCTCTTATAAATTTAATTTAAAAAAACACAAAAAACCACAAAAAAACCCAACAACAAAAAAAAACACAAAGTACTTTTAGGCAGTCATAGTGTACAACAATATTTGTGTTCTGCATTAACAAAAATGTGTTCAAAGTCTCTTCAGGTCTTTCTTTTTTTTTATGAAAAGATAATCTTAAAACCTAAAGACAGAAGAAAATTAAAAGCCTGGCTTCAGATGCTAAATCCACCCTGCTCACCTGATGCCCTTTTCATCATTTTTCCCTGCAATTACTTTTTCTGGTTCATGTAGCTAGTTCATGGCCCCACAGCTTCTCAAACTACACTCAGTGATCCCTGCTTGACAAAAGATGTTCCATCTATATATACTTCTGTCTATTTCTATTTCTAGGTACTGTACAATGTGAGATATGCAAACCAGCCTGAGAACATGGAACGTGGTCTTTATTCTCCCAGTGCTCTGAGGATACCTTTAACTGCCCAGCTGCTTTGTCATGACTGCTGGATTTCAAATACCTACATGGGAATCAAAAGAAGAAAAGGAAAGAGGGAATCATGTGAAAAGAAGTTTGAAAATCTGGCCCATAAAATGCCAGTTGCACACTGATTGCTCTTTCCCAAAGTGTAGTTAAGTAAAAAAGTTCCCTGCTGTTGTCCCTCAATAACATGATGTTGTCTCCATTCATTTACTAGATGGCACCTGCTCCTCTCTGTTGTAGGTGTGCTCCAACCTTGCCACGTGGACAGCTGCTGGCTTGGCTCAACTGGGGGTGGTCTGGCATGTCTTTGAGTCCAACCCTGTACTTTGTCACTTTCTGCTGACATTTGTACTGATGAGGTGAAGAAATGCTGGACTTAAAAAAAATAAACCAAGACAAACCTCTCATCATCTCACTGGCAGCTCTTCCCCAACAGCCAAGGTGTGCTCAGAGCACGTGAAGGGCTTGGGCTGCTGTTACTGCTTTCTGCCCTGTGGGAAGTAAGCCTAGGCATTTAGTACTCTTAGTTTGGGACTGTGACTGGAGAGTTTTACTGAATTTCTAGAACTGAAGGAAAAACACATCCAGTTGCCTATCTGTTTGTGCTTGGTCTACTGACGTAAACAGTGTAACAATGGTATGTCAAAGTATTGCTAAATAGCCTGCTTTTTTTCCTGGCTTGGTTTCATCTTTTAAGCAGACCCTTCCATATTTGACTAGTTTATTCCATCTGTTACATGAGCTCTAGAAGGCTTAACACAGAATCCAGCTTTACATCAGATTGGAGCTCATGCATCCCTAGTTCTGTTTGGATTGAATGAGGATGGTTTTTGAAGGCTACAGGCTCTGTAAGCTTTCTGTTAATACAGTGGTCTAAACAGTGGGAAAAAAAGAAATTTCTAAGTCATGAGCCTTATTCTTAAGCATATCTTTTAAACCACAGAAGCATTTATGACTGAATATAGAAATTTTAACAGAGGCACTTCAAAATACAGACAAAGGAACACCACTGAAATTACGTTTGGGCAACTTCTATTTCTCTCCTAGGTGAGGACTAGTTCTTGGTGGTGTTGCCAATGGAGTAGTGGAAATGGAATTTCTACTTTTTGGTGTATGCTCTTAGTACTCTTGATGTGGTGTGGGGTTCTGTTTGTTGGTTGTTTTTTGTTGCTTGGTTGGTTGGTGGTTTTTTTTAATTGAACATATTTATGAAACTCTACTGTGTGGTTGTGGGTAAGAGACCTCATCCAATTGTCCTTTAGTGCTTATTTTGCTCATTTCAGAAGAGCTAATTATCACTTTAACTACAAGACTAACCTTACAGTACTTAGTTGGGTTTTTTATCCCCTGTTCTTTTATATTTTCATTTATACATCTTCAGAATTATGTCTATAAAAAAAAGTACTTATGTGATGTGGTTTTAATATAATGTAAAATTACAGATTAATATAACTATAATGAAACAATATAATTAAATAAATACAATAATGAAATAAATACCAAGTACCAAAGAGAAAGTGGTTTAAGCACATTCACAAATGGCTGGATAATATGTTGCTGGAATGCTTTGCAATAGAAAGTTGGTCTTTGAACTAAACAGTTTCTTAAAGAGAATACATTTTATCTTGGTCTCAGAAGCACAGTCACTGACTGGTTAAGTGTTATGGTGGAGAACTCCCTAGCAATGGTAGTGGGTTTTGAAATGCTTTGTTTACATCTGTGGAGCCCTGTTCTTCCTGACCGCAAGTTTTGAGAGAAAACGGAAAGATAATTGTGTTAATTAATTCATGTATAGCTACTATATGCCCATGTGCCCATGGGCACAGTGTCAACAGATGCCTCTGACAGAATTTAATCTACATCTGCATTTATATGAACAGAACATATCAAAGTATGTGAGATATGAACCTTGTTTGCATGGAAATATTTTATTTCCTAACATCATGCTAGAGACTATGAAATGGCAATTGTCTTTATCTGAAGAAATAAACCACTTCTAAGTTAAATGGATTTGTCATCATCTTTGGTCTTGTTTAGGATTTTGTTTATATTTAGTTTCAGTCTATTTTTAATCTAAGTGAAACAGGAAAAAATAATGCAGCTTAGTTCTGCATCGATCAGAATTTATAAATCTGAAAAAAAATAGGGACAAATTATTGTCAGCTGGCTTTTTTTTTTCTTTCATTTCAGGTCATTTTTAACCTAAGATCTTATAAATAACAGAAATACTTTCTTACCTTTTCTAGTTATCACAGTAGTCTATATTTCCTTATATTAACAAGGAATATTTCTTTGGTCATAGCCATAGTAAGTATGTAAACCAAAGTATTCTTCTCTTCCTACAGCTGTTTTCTGAATACATGCTTCATGCACAGGAGCAGTGGAATATGAAGGAATCATAATGCTTATGGTCTGAGAGGCACCTTGCATATAGCAGTGGATTTTCTAATGAGCGGAACAGCATATGAGTATTTTTTGCTTTGTATTCTTCATACCATTCACTGCCTAATCTTTTTCTGGTTAGGTTTCAAGCAATAGATTTTATAAATGAAAATGCCCAGTCTAAACATTTCTGTTTCATCAAGGTATCCTGTTAGAATGCTATCAGAAGAAGAGGGTAATCATGCATTAAAAGATTCAATTGGTAATGCACTGATAATATTGTTTTCAGATGCAGGTTTTGTTTCTGCTATTAAATTCTTGCTAAATCAGTGAAGAGTAGAAAACTTCAGTCATCCACTTCAGTATTATTTGACTACACAGAAGTGCTGTAAGAGCTACTGAAGAACACAGGCTTCAGACCACAACTGCACCCTTTCCCAACAGCTGTCAGTTGCAATGGTAGGTGCCTGCTTCCCTTCCCACCCACCCCTGCCCCCAGTACTGTCAGTGGAAGCCTCTTCTGAAACCTGACTTTCTGATGGTTACAAATCTTCCTTTAATAGGTGGTTTGTCCCATTCTTGTTCTCTGTAACTACTCTCGCTCTGATGTGTTAATGGATCATTTTCATAGCTCTTTTCTCAACCCTCATCTTGATCTCATGACATCATAATTGCTAGATAAATAAATCTGTTGCCTATTGTATACAGGATTATTTGACCATCTGCCTCTGGAAAGTCAGTGTCTATATTCTTCATGCAATGCATTTTTGTAATAGCATTATACAGGTCTCTAAGATACCCAGCATACCTAACATACCTACATGAATTATGGAAATAGACCCTATTCCATTTCCTTTACTACCTTTGACAATTTAATTTGTCAACATTTCTTTCCTAAAAATGATTTATTTTTTTTTAATGTTCTGTCAATCCCCAACAATATGTTGGATATTTTGTGTCTTCATAGTGCAGAACACTTACAGCCATTTTTATCAGGTGGTAGCATCTTTTAATATTAAAGTATATAATATCACTGATAGATACACTTATGAAAAATCAGGTGCTATTGAGTGCATGAAAAATTACCAGAAAGAAAAAGGTAATATGCTAGATATGCTGTCTAAATAGAATAGTGAAAATGTGCTATGGAAAGAGCAAACTTGTTGCTCTACATTGAATGCTGTCATAGATCCATAGATCACCTTCTAATATTCTTGTCAGGTATTCTTTCTGGATTGTCTTAGTAGGATGTGCTTAGAGAATTGAAAATGGGCATGCACAGACAGTTAAAAAAAAACCTGATCTTTAAGATTCAACACCATCCTAGGCAATATAAGCATTTGTGAATTAGTGATTTGCATCATTTGAAAAGTAAATGTTAAGTGCTGTATTAGAAAGTACAGGGGGTAGAGGAATGACAGCTGTGTTTTTAAGTGCTGCTGCATAACAATGTGAAATATTCCTGTAGTGATGTAAATGTAGTTCTCACTAATTAACAGCAATCTAAGAATACAAAGGCCAATACAAAGGTATCAAAGCAGCTGCATTTATTGAGAAAGGAGCCAGACTGGAGAATTAGAACCCCAAATATGAGGTCAGTGGGCCAGAGAAAGAAAAAGATTTTTGCTATTAGTCTTTCTCATGGACTTAGAAAAGATAGTGTTAGCACTAAGGGAAAAATACCATGTTTTCTTTATCACACTGCCTTCCATTTTTTAGGACTGTTCTACAAGAAAATGAAATTTGATGGATGTACAAGTAACTTATTTTGAGCTACTTAAGATGATAGAATTATAATTGTTATCATCGAAAAATCAGTCTCTGAACCTCCAGGGAATGTAGCTTGTGATTTGAGGCAGTTCTCCTCCCACACTTACCTTAACCACTTGGCTAACAGCTGCAGTTACACTTCTTGTCCTTAACTGCTGAGTAGATATTAATTTCTGAACTAAGCAAAATTTCATAGGTGCTATTTTTATTGTTGAGACTATGTATAATTACTCTAGAAATTTTTTAGATGCTTTGAAGTAGTGACTTTACAGATCTTTCAGAGAAAATGCAACTAAGTTGATAAAAACCTGATGAATATTTTTAACAGAACTCTTGTAACTCAAACAGGAAATCATTTAAAACCTGAAAAGCCAAGAAGATGAGAATAAGATATAAAATAGTTTTTAAGTGGATATATCAAATGTGTGCTACTTTAACAAGTACATATGATACAATAAGAGTTCTTTTATCATTATGAATGTGTTTTCACTGTGTTTTACAAACACTTCTCCATCACAGAGAGGACTTCAGTCTTGCCTGCTTATTTTTCTGTCCTAGGCCCTCACACAGGGCTGCTCCTCATCTCTGTATCAGAAAATCTTCCATGGAGAATAATACGGGGATAATATAAAATCATGGGGAAAAAAAGCAGATTTAAAAAAAAAGTGTATCACATGAAAAAAGTTGTGAAGTTGCTAGTTATCAAAACCTGGAACAGTTATTACCAGGAGAACATTCTTTTTAAGTGTTTTTAGAACAGGGTAACTTAATTATCTTATTGCCTGCTCCATCAAGTCACTTCAGCTTGTAAAACAATCATATCTTCCATCTGCAATCTTCAAACATAGTCTGCACATGCCTTTGGTTGTATTCTGTTTCTCTGTCCCATAATGGATATTGCTATTGTTAATATTAATAACAATAATAAAACCCTGTAATCTGTCCACTGCTTGATAAGGAACAGACTATCTGAAAATTATGGCATTCTATGTAGTAATTTTTTTTTTTATCATTTGAGTAGAAAAATAATGTTAAAGCAAGAAAACAAAAGGTGTAGACACTCTACGCCCCTGTTATGTGCCCCCATCCCCTTCAATGTTCTGTGGACCAAATCCAGGCTCTAGAGTACCCATGTGGTAAGAACAGCAGATGTTTTGTGCCAGGATGTCCTGATTCTGATGAGGAAAATTTTAAACGTAGAGCATAAATTTGTTTTGTGATGCTTTGTTGTTTTGGTGTTTGGTTTTGGTGTTTGTTGGTTTGTATTTTTTTTACAAGGAGCAGCTATTCTTTTACATGGATACCTATTTCCCAATAAATGAAGGGCAATGATGATTTATCTTGGCATTAGGAGTGTTTATTTGGAGGATCTCTCTGCACTTTCAAGAGAAACTACGTATCTGCTGTAAATGTGTATCATCTAGTGCCTACAGGGAACAAGGTCTGATACAGTCCAGAATCAATCTGTCCACTCAGGCTGACGTAGAACTTGGTAACAGGTGCAGTGTATTTGAGAAAGCCAGTGTCAGGGGGTAGCCAGTGTCAGGGGGTAACAAGTTGATTTTAAAACCTTTATTTTTCCTTTCCCTGCCTGCGGCGAAAGGATGGGGGGTTGCAGGGTGGTCACAGTGGCTTCAAAAGCAAAGGATGACCAACAATTCTGACTGGTTCTGTTCTGTTCTGCTGTTCAACATTTACTGTTCCACATTGCTGTTTACATTCTATACAAATATATATATACCTATATAGATATATTCTTTAATGAAATTCTTGTCTCCTTGTATAGCCTTCTGGTCTCACATTGCTAAATTTAAGATAATATCTGTCCAAACCAGGAGTATGACAGTGTAGAGGTGGCTGACCATTAATTGAATATCATAAAGCTTTTTTTTTTTTTTTAAATCCTTGTAGTTCAATTTATTACTTTTGCAAAGAAACCAAAATAGTGCAGTCCCATATATTTTTGAACAGGTAATTAATAACAAAGCTACAATAATACCACCCCAGCTGAAAGTACAAAGCACCCATTTCTAAATTTTCTCATACTTTTATTCTAATTCTCCGTGCAAGTGGGCTAAGCAGTTTGTAGTGTGACTTAGACAATGAACTAAATGCTCTCAGATGCAGTTGTCAAAGAATGGCACTCTTTTCTTTCCATTCTCATGTGAATTGGCCATTCTGAGACTCAGATTAAAAACAGCTGCTAGATACATCTTCAAGATTGACTCTGTGGAAAAGCCAGCAGCTAGAATCAAGAATTCCAAGCCTGATGGCATATTTCTTTAATCAGCATAAGGATTTATTGGATATGATGTGCACTGCAAAGGGCTCCTTTTCACAAATGGTCTGACTGTGGTTCCACCCAAGGTTGGAAAAATAAGTTTGTAATCAGATCTTAAACTGATTAGAAACAAAAAAAAATCATTAACTTCTTTTCTTAGGCACATGCCTGATATTACACAGCTATGTAACAAGAGAAAGGAAGGAAATGCTAGCATCTCTGGATTTTCTGCTGTAGCTGAACCTTTGTGCAGCAAATTCTTCTGAGCAAGTCTTTCTGTTTTGATGTCAGGCACATGGTCTAAGTGGGGTCCAGCAGTTTCATCACCTCTGTAGAATAACTTGATAAAGTTTTATGATTTTTTTTCTCTTATTCCAGGACATTGTTGTCTATTGTATATGGTACTTCTTGATACTGCAAGGAAGATGCTATAAATCTTTTGGTCCCTTTAGAAATTTTGCTTCAGTTGAAATATTTCTTCTATAATTCAAATGTGACATTGAGTACAAGCCAAGAGAACAAACATCAGCATGGAAGCCTCAGGCGAGAAATTTGTTCTTATTTCTTCCTGATGAAATATATTCACTTATTATATTATTATTATATTATTCCTAATAGAAAATTCTTAAAATGCTTAGCACTTAGAAGCCTACAGACCACTGAAAAGTTTTTGCTAATTTCATTGATTAAAAACATGATCTTTAGAACAGTTTTTCACTCATGTTTTCTATATTTTGTGCTTTCTACATTTTGTGCTATGTATGTATATTCTTTTTCAATATATAACCTAGTAATTATGACTGTCCATATTGAGTGCTTATAATTAATATGTCATTCCTATAGTTTTAGCAGGACTACATTCTACTACTTTAAGAAGAAATAGAGCAATTTGTGCTTAGTTAAATATTATTAAATATACGCTGAGGATATCTATAAGAAAACAGATGAGTAAGTTTGAAAATAACAAAAATGCCTTTTAAGAGAGCATTGGAAGACTATCAAGACAGGAATAAAAAGGATAGGGGATTACAGTTCTCTGCAATATTAATGTTTGGTGCAGAAGAGCCTTCTGCTCTGTGTGGGTGCAGTTAGTCACTTCAAAGTAAAGGAGTCAGGGAACAAGCAGTGAGCAGGTCTGGCATGGTTCTGCTGCTTTTCTAGGAGGCTGGAGCTGTGGAGAGCTGGCTAAACAGGGGGAAGACTGGGGCAGTCTGTGGGAACTGTCTAGAAAGAAAAGCTGAGATGTGCTACACTAGCTGTGCAATAAGCCTAGAAGGTTGCCAGTAGGATTCCACCACATGAGAAGGGCAGTGAGCTCCACCTAGCCAAAATTCAGGTCAATTATGAGCTTAGAGGGACAGCAACCACTCCATCCCTGCTTGTGTCTGTGTTTCTATTGGTAGGTTTATATGCATATATAATACATGGCACATAAGTAGATTTGTTATGGCATCACTGAGTACTTTTAAATCTGTCCAGTGAGTGCTGCCTGACTCTGGTGCTGTGCTAGCCTTTACTTGGTTTGTATGTGCTCTGTTTTACAAAAGAGTTCTCAAGAATTCAGAGAATTCATTTAGTTTCTTTCCCATCATTTTGTACTTTCTCAGTGCTGTCTTTATACCATGAGTATCAATTGGTGTTGTAGACAATTGAACAGATTCTTTCTTCCTGAGATGTTTGAAGAAAGATTTGGAAATAATTTTCATCCCTGTGCCTAGTCACTTCTCAAACTCTCCCCCTCCCAGCCTATAAAATAGACTGTTCTGCCTATTTTATAAATTTACCATTAGGTTTAAACCTGGGAAAAGTAAGAAGAAGGAATGTTTTGGGCATGCATTTCTTTACAGAATATGGGACACTAAGCCTAAAGTGTGTTGAGTTAAGAAATGTATAATTCATCAGGCTAGCCTTATTTAAATGAAACAAGTGTAAACCAATTCTCCTAGGTACTATGCAAATAAAATGTAATTGTGAACACTTACCACAAAATACATGATACATGAACACCACAGGCAACAGAGTACCAATTAGGCAAACTGCCTTCCAGATGGTGCCATCTCTGATTTTAGATAATTGCTTGAAATGATAGAGTGGAACAACAACAACAACAAAATAAAAAAAAACGAAAGAAGAAAGTGGTAAACTTGCTGTACTCTAAATATATTATCTTAAAAAAAGAGAAGGATCTAATCCTTAGCAGTTTGCTTGCATTTTAATTTGAGGAAGCTAGTATTTGAGAGAATTAATGATCCTGGCAAATATGTGGTAGAACTAAATTCATAGAACTGTAGAATCATAGAAATGTCTGGGTTGAAAAGGGACTTGTAGGGCTCATCCAGTCCAACCCCCTGCTGAGAGCAGGGACATCTACAACTAGAGCAGGGTGCTCAGAGCCTCCTCAAGCCCCACCTGGGATGTCTCCAGGGATGGGACCTCAAACACCTCCCTGGGCAACAGTGTCCACCACTCTGGTGGGAAAGAAATTCTTCCTTATTTCTAATCTAAACCCACTCCTTTCTCATTTAAGGCGCAGCCATTGCCCCTTGGCCTTTCACTCCAGGCCTTTGGAAACTTTTTATAATTCTCTTCAGCTACTGTAAGGTGCTCTAAGGTCTCCCCAGAGCCTTCTCTTCTCCAGGCTGAACAACCCCAGCTCCCTCAGCCTGTCCTCACAGCAGAGCTGTTCCAGCCCCCTGAGCATCTCTGTGGCCTCCTCTGGCCCTGCTCCAGCAGCTCCATGTCCCTCCTGTGCTGAGGGCTCCAGAGCTGGACACAGGGCTCCAGTTGAAATTCTTTCACAGCTGTGTGAAAGAACTCAGGAGCAATTCCATAGAACTTTCAGATTGTGTGAATGTGAAATAAGCATTATATATGTCTGTTGTGCTTCAGCATCATAACATTATTATAAAATTATGAAGACATGCATCTATATTTGTTTTAGGCCTCTGAAAGAGACTTTTTGCTTTTCCTACTTTTTGTTCACTCTCAGGTGTGGATTTAATAAGTCCTTTGTTGGAATAGGTGTAGTGGAAAGATCAAACTGCACAGTGTCATTTTTTCCCATCTTTTCTCAGTTTATTGTCTCTGACAGTGAGGTGTGTCAAGTGTGAATGTGCATCATAGGATTTGTTCATTGTCTGGAAATTCTTACAGCTCTTGATTACTTGGCCAAAACCCCCCAAAATGTTTAGAACCTATCATAAAAGCAAAGGGAAGAACTCCACTGGGCTAAGACACAATCCTTAACTGCTTGTATTGATTATATGCTTTAATAGACAAACAACTTTTTTTTTTCCACCTTACTCAGGTTCCATTGCATGAAAATTGCATTTGTAGAAGTTGTTCAGTGCTATCAACACCTACTGCATGCAACTCTGTGCTCTCTCTGAAATGCATTGAACTTTGCCTAGGGCAGGTCTGAACTTCTGCTTCTGCAGGTTACCCTGGTCATGTCCCTAGAAAGGGTTTTTTTGTTAGGTCGGTTTTTTTTTGTTTGGTTGGTTGGTTTTGTTTTTTTTTTTTTTTTTTTTTTTTTTTATGGAAAAAGCTACACTACTGTTCTCTGCATTGGAAGAGCTTTTTGTCTCTACAGATTCCTAAGTGATCAGTTCTTTAGGCCTATATTAGTAAATTGATTTTTTTAATATATTCCCATCTCCCTAAGAATAAGTATCCTGTGTGCTTCTCTCACTTTCCTTGTCTGAAAACTTTAAAGTAACATTGTACAAACAGAGCTGCACAATAATATGGTACAAAATTACCCATGTTCTTGTTTTTGTCACTGGAAATATTTTTCTTTTCCATGATATTATTCCCATAATATCTATCAGCCAGAATAGCTGTACAGAATTTAGAGGAGTTTTGATTTTCAGAATATATACTGCTTAGCAAACTGATCACAGTGTTTCACCAGAAATACCTTTCTTTTATTCTGCACAGCTAGCTGAGTACATCCTCTGAATGGCAGCAAGAGGTGATCAACAAGCCATGTGCTCATTCCCCCCTCCTCCTTTTTTGGTTTTGGCTTTGTTTTGATGAGAAAGCAGGTGGAATATAATCTTCATCATATCCATATTCATTGAAATATGAATGTTCCAGTAAGCAAAAATCAATAGACCAAACTGTTTGTAGGCCATGGAAATGTTCTCTGAGAATATGATAGAATTGATACAGAGAGAAGTGCTTGTGATTGGTATCCAGGGTACAGAGAACGAGTCTGTAGTGAGCCTGTGTAAGTCCAGACTTAAAGCCTGATCATGACATTTGCTAGCATTGTGGAAGGAGAATTCCATTGAAATGGGGAGCAAAATGGAGATAGGGATAAAGGATACATGATGTGGCACAAAAGTGCATGGCACGTAAACCTGTACTAAAAAAACCAATCTAAAGTAGCTCCTTCACCCCTATATTTTTTAATTAAAAAAAGAGTTTCCAACTAGCAAGACTTCAGTTTGACTTAAGCACTGTGTGTTTAAACTACCTTTTGTTTGCCAGTTCTGAATCTTGCACCAGCTGGTTTTGTTCGATGCATTTTAGTCTTTGGACCATAGTGAAAAATCATATCCAATCCACTCTCTGCATGTTATCTATGGTTTTGTAGGCCTTAGACATGTGAGGTTTGATCTAAATCTCCCAAGTTAAAAATGACAGGACGAGGGGGAATGGCTTCAAGTTGTGCCAAGGGAAATTTAGGTTGGATATCAGAAAAGATTTCTTTCCAGAGAGGGTGGTTAGGCATTGGAATGGACTGCCCAGGGAGGTGGTGGAGTCCCCATCCCTGGAGGTGTTTAAAAACCGTGTGGATGTGGTGCTGAGGGACATGGTTTAGGGACCCTGGCAGTGCTGGGTTAATGGCTGGACTTGATGATCTTAAAGGTCTCTTCCAGCCAAATGATTCTATGATTCATTATTTGATGTTATTATCCTTTTCCTCTTCTAATTTTTTTTCAGGATGTATAGCCTAGACTTGAGCAGTGTATTGAAGCTGGGGCAAACCATCAATTATATAATGGTAGTCATATATTATTTCTCTATTCCTAACCATAATTCCTATCTTCAGCTTTTTTGTTGTTGTTTGTTTGTTTGCTATTGAACAGTAAACTGAAATTTTGAGTCATTTACAACCTTAATGTTTAATTTCCTTAGGGGCAATGTTCAGCTTAGATTCCATTATTTCATGTGTTGGTTTATGACAGATTAATGTAATGTGTATCCAGTATACAGTTACCAACATTTAATTTAGCTATCTAGTCCCTGCATCCTGTAATGCTTCTCTGTAATTTTTCACACTGTTTTTCTACTCAAAATAACATAATGGAAACTGGCTAACTGGGTAGTTGACACCCCAGGAGGGAGAAGGGATTCTGATTCTGGCTTTTTCTGTTTATTGAATTCTTGTTTTTGCTTGGGGGTGTCTGGGTGACATAAGCTCTCTACAAAATGTTTATATCTAATAAATGTACAAATTTTAATTGCTTTAGGTTATTGATGTACCTCTGGGCCCAGTCCTGTCCCTAATGGTTTATGGAAAGTGCTTTGTTCTAGCAGGGGATCTGAGAGCAGTTTGGCTTCACCAACCACAAGGCTTCTAGAAATTAAAGAGGGGGTTACACAGAATACATGCTTTATAACATCCTGATTAAAAGAGTAAATGCTCTGGGTTTGTACTTTTTGGAGGTTTAAGAAACTTACATAGCACTTATGATGTCACTGGTTTTACCATCATACCACTATGTGTGACAAATGGTCACAAGCTTCAGTTGTGCAAGTATAGGAAGCATTATGGTGGCAAAATGACAAAGGTATTCGGTAGGTATTTTTAAGTACTGGTTAATACACATTAGAATGAAAGGTCATATGGTTTTAGTATATTATTTAAGATCTATATGGTCTGGGCTGTACAGAGTGATTCATTTTGACTTTCAGTATTTTTGACTAAAGTCAACACTGATCAGTCTCAGCACAAACCAATATGCATATGTTATTATTAGGAATAATATCTATTGAGATGTGGGCTGTGGAGAGCTTAAAACAAAGTTCTGAAGTAGAAGACTAAGGCTTTGTCATAGTTTAGGGCCAGGGCAGCCCCCAGACCGACAACAGATGCTCTCTTTTAGCTCCCCTCCCTCCCCCACGAAGAAGAGAAAAGGAATAAGAGAGAGAGACTTAGCAATTAGAAAAAATGAAATGTCCTGGTCTGTACAGATATTATCTTACGTATTGTACAGATATTATCTAAATATATATATATTTAGAGAGAGATTACCCACTGGTACTCACTGGCTCATCTGTGTTACCCCACTGGACTATAGCCAGGAACTGGAAGTATTTCTCAGGTGCCGGTCATGACATCCTTTTCCACATCTGATCCATGCATTGAAAATCATCAGGGTTTCCAAAATCTGTTCTGTTAATTGCAAAAATGTTATCTAGAATAACAAGTTCCCTCAGTCTTTGAATTCCCTTTTCCATGGTGGACCAGGGAAGTTGCTGTTGCTGTAGGTCATCTCTACTGCTGTATCTTGCTCTAACGCTCATCAACAATTGTCTCCAAAGACTAAGAGGCTCTTGTGGTCTTATAAATTCCTGGTCGATGCTGGAGTCATTGGACAGGCCTCACAGGCTCCTGGCCTCTTGGCCATCAAGGAGAGTCCCATCACCACGGGCATTCCAAATCCAGAGCAACCAGGAGAGCATTGCCTCATTTGCTTGTTGTGTGAGGTCTTTCTTTACATTTCTCAGTGCATCGAATGACAGAGATTCAGTGATTATGACAGGCTCAGGTTCTGGCTCAGGTTGGGAGGGCCCTGGCTCCGCATCGTCAGGTGTCAGGCATGCTTACTTGGTTTTATATTTCTTCTCCGCACTGGTGCAACAGCCTCTGGGGTTGGCTGCTCTTGTATTCTGGGTGCAGGTGCAGGTGCCTGGACAACACAGTCATAGGCTTTACTGAGCAGTCTGCTTCCTCTCCTTCCTGTGAGTGCAATTGTGCAACCACAGCATGGTAAGCATTGACTAGGGTCCAGCACGTGGTGGCATGTTGACTATCCTCAGTGTTACCTGGAGGAATGTACTTAGGGCAGCACTGTACTTTGCTGGGAGTTTGAATATGTACACAGAGCACTACGGGAACTGGAGCTGGTTCCTGTTCTAGCACTTGATGAATCTCCTCCATCAGTGCTATCACCCAATGAAGATGGGTCATGTCTGGTGTGGGCTGAGGTGGATTAACTGGCCATTGTAGACTGGACCTCTGAGCAGCTCTCCTGTACTCCAGGGCCAGTGCAATCGTTGAAGCCAAGGACATTAGCCTGTTTTTTATCATAGGAAAGACTGTATTGCCTACGGATAAGAGAAACATTAGTAAAAACAGAGCATCTTTCTTGTCTACTGGGAACAAGCCTGTTATGAAACAAATACCTTTAAGATCAGGGAAACAAGAAACAAAATCCTAGAGGGGTGTACTGCCCTTTCTCTCCGGCCTGGCAAATGTACTATTGATTATAAACTCCCATGGGTAGTTACTCAACTTCCAATAATAACAGATCCCTGGGTAGGTGCTAGTGAGGAGGACTACTGGTGTGGAATTCATGATATCATAAACCCAGTGTATGAATTTAATACTTCCCACCACTATTGCGGTAGTCATGTTCATTTTTAGAAAAGGACCCGTGCAATTTATCTGCCAGTAGCCAGAGGAGGAGAAAGAACGAGACAGAGATGATTTTCTTCACCAAGATTCCAAGATCCTTTATTTATTAATTTACAGCTCTTTTTATACCCTTTTAACTTCAAGGTAATTGGACAAGAAATCAGCCACCCCCTGGGGTGATTGGTTGGGGCGCCACAGCTCCCATAGTCAAAACATCTTCCTACTGTTTTACAAACAAATGCCAGCAAGGTCACAGCTGGTGAGAACCTTCACTTGCCCACAGGAAGGAAAATTCACTTGCTGCAGCATTTTAACACCCACAGACCCACAAAGGGGAAGACAGTTATTAGGCCTAACTGCCAAACGAATGTGGCCAAAGAGGAAAACATGGAAAACATTTGGCAAGTTTTTCCGGGGAAAACCGCTGCCACCCCCTGCAGCCACCCCCCTCCCCTCTCAGTGGGCAGGGAAAGGAAAAAGAAAGGTTTTTAAAAACCTGTACCCCCTGACAATGTATCACTCTCATGTTTTAAGTGGTCTGTAAAAGGCCTGGGACCCAATCGTGCTGTTATATTTTTATCCAGTGCATCTTAGAATTAGCTTGAAAAAAAAGTACAGAAATCATTGAATGTTTTATCCAGTTGCTGAAGGGGAATTGTAGACATTGTAAGGGAATGACAGCTGCATTTCAGAAAGAAGTAATTAAGAATAGTTTATCTGAACACAAACATTTATACATATGTCTCAGGGTTGTGTTGTTTGACTTTTTGTCTTTGGGATGTATCCTAGCATGAAAGAAGGCTTTGTATTCTGCCCAGTCAGGAGTGTTGCCTACTGTTTGAAGGTCTATGATTTAGTAGAAAAAGGTTTAATTATGGTTTTTAATTATTCCAGTGTTCCTGAGTAATTCCAAACACAGGATTTGCATGCATACTAAGATATTAAAAGCCGCTTTCATATGCAGTAGAAAATTACATTTATTGATCCCACTTTTGAACTGATCCTTTATTTTCCAATGAATGCTACACTGCTGGTAAAGTAACTTATATTCTTGTTCAAGTCTAAAAAAAAGCAAAAGAACTAAGATGTGCTCCTCTCTGAATGAAAAAATACAATTGAAAATAATAATATTGGGAGGATTCATGAGACAGTTATATTTTAGTTGTTTAATTATATTTTTATTCTCCATCTGGTAATGTCTACACCTAAAACTAGTGGAAGATGTTGTTGAAAAAATGTTGAAAAAATTAATTCCTAAAATGTTAATAGGAGACAGAGGATGAGTTAGATATTTTTGATTGGTTGAAGTACAGTCTTTGATACAACATATTTTCTGCATAAGCCTTTTCTGATATAACAACTTTTTTTAAAGCTGCCACAGATATATATTTATCCATGTGTTTTATTAGTGCTTAGTGTGTTTTTATTAGTGTGTTTTATTATTTATTTAAAGTAAATTTATTAATTTATTAAACACAAATAACTTTTTTCAGTTATGCAACTTTCATCATTAAACCTACTACTCTCCATAGTAGATTAAATTGTCTCTCTTTTAACAGTTGCTATTTTAATGACCAGTGTCTTGTAAAGCTTGCTAGTAAACTCTTGAACTTGCAAACTTCTTCACAGCAGCACAAGCATACATCATCTTGTAAAGTCATAGCTACCATTAGCAGACAGACTGCACTCCTTTGGTTCTCTGTTTCTTTGCTTGATCCTGCACTGGCTTTTCAAGAATGTCTGACAGATTGAACTGCTAAGATGACTCATTAATTTAACTTCTCTGTAAATGTCTTCATTGGCATGCCATCAATCTTCTGATGATTCCTGTTTTCTTTGCCAAGTATAAGCAATATTGTCTCTATTGATATAAAGGATATTTTTTATTCCCTTTTGTCTTACCCCATTTTTGTCTCTCCCTCTCCTTTCCAGGCAAATAGAGTAATAAATGTTCATCTCTTGGTAACTCATCTACAAACAACTTAAATGAAGACAAAACAGTATTCGGATTAATTGATTTGTAAATTTGAGTAATCCCATTGTTGTCATGTGCACTAGTGATTGTAATTAATAACTGGGTGAAAACTATACACTCAACCCCCTCTCTGAAATGCTTATACTCCACTGCACACAGCATGGGGAATAAGCAGGAGCAACTGGAGATCTATGTTCTGTTGCAGGGCCATGATCTCATCGCAGTTCCTGAGACATGGTGGGAAAGCTCACATGGCTGGAATGTTGTCATGGACAGTTATGTACTGTTAAGAAAAGATAGACAAACAGGATGAGTGGGTGGAGTTGCTCTTTGTGTGCATGAGCAACTGGAACGCATTGAGCTCTGTCCAGGATGGGGTGCAGAATGTGTTGAAAGCTTATGGGTGAGAATTAAGGGGCACACAATTATATGTGACACTGTTGTGGGTGTCTACTGCACCAAACCAGGGAGAGGATATTGGTGAGACCTTCTACAGGCAGCTGGAAGTAGCATCAAGATCACACAACCTGGTGATCCTGAGTGACTTAAATCACCCTGATCCTAGTTGAAAAGTCTACACAGTGAGGCATACTCAGTCCAGAAGGCTATTGGAATGCATTGAAGGTAATTTCCTGATGTGTTGGAAGTGCCTACTCCCTTGTAGTATTACCAGTATTTCTAATGCATGAACTTGTGAGCCTGAAACAGAGCCTTTCAACCCTCAATCTCACATTACTGTTCTCTACAGGTTAAAACATAAAAATGCCCAAAAGCTCTGCCCTTTTGATTTATTAAAATTGCTCTGACATTTTACAATCCTAGGTATAAAGTACTGGAGAATCAAAGTCCTCTTAATCATATTCTAATCTAACTGTTCCCTTGTATTCATGTCTTGTAAGAAGTTACAATAACTTAGCTAACATTAAAAACTTTTATTTTGATCAAGGTAGGGGGATTAACAAATACTCTCAATTAGATGTAAAAAAATCCTCATCTGATTCATTTTAAGTTCTTTTCCAAGGGATTAAAACAAAATCTATGAAAGTAACACTGCAACTTAAGCAACGTTGTCCACAAAATATATCCGCTTCAGCTAAACTGTTTCAGATCTTAATGAACACAGGTCTTTTACACAGGTTTTTCAAAGACCACAAGACTTCTGAAACATCTCCCTGATATTTGATCAGTGCTGAATGTTTGGAAAAAGAGGTACGATTCATAACTGTGCAAAATTTTGTGGGTTTATACATCTAAAAAACCCCCAGCTTTACATGCCTTTATGTTCATTGAGTTTTGCTTGTGGATTCAGCTGGATCCCAGAACTCCAAGCAAAATACTGGTCTCACCCAATTTCACATTGAAAACATGAAAAACCTGCAAATTCTGACTGTTTTTGATGTGAAACTATAAAATAGCTTGGGCCAGGTTCACAAAAAAAAAAAAGTGACCATTTCATTGAACACAGTTTGAACCATGAAACAAAGCATGTATTTGCATGGTGTAGTATTTGTTGCACATGCTTGTTTAAAATCCATGTCAAAACATTTCCAATACCTTAAAAATAAGCTTGTTCTTCTGTTTGTAGCCTTCAATACACAGTTGTTTTTTCCAGTAGAAATGGGAGAAAGCTGTTGAGCTGAAGCTCTTGGGAGAGAGAGATCTCTGGGATCTCAGAGATCTATTCCAACCTCAATAACTATGATTGTGTGATCCTGTGTACACTTGCTGAGTAAGGCAATAGCTGCAGGTAGTTTCATCAGTGAAAAAATATGATCTCGTGCTATGTAGAAACACATGTTCTAAGAATATATTAAATTGTAGAATTATTATCTACATGGTTTTCTTATTTTTTCATGTACCAAGATCTACAAAGTGTCAGCTAATGGTGAAATATGTTGTTTACTTTTAAATCTGTGGTAGTATTATTATATTTTAACCTAAATATTTATGTTGAGCGTTCTATAGAGAATTGAGCCAGTCTCCACAATATGCCTATCACAAATTCTGTGGCAATTGAATTTGATTAATTTGATGGAGGCTTCCAAAATATATAATTTTATTCAGTGTATAAAACCAGATAGTTGTTGTTTCACATTGCAATACTGCTAATATCTCCTAAATTTAGAATAGATTTTTTTTTTCACTTATTAGGGATTTGTTGAAGTTCCTATTGGACTGAAAATAAGTGAAGATGAGATGCATTTGTTATGAAAAAAATCTGTTCTTTTTATTTAGCAAAAGCTTTCCTCAAAGCTGTTACTAATGGCAGCTGTGACTGGGTGAGGATTATAAACCTTGACACTTTTAGTGCTTTTCAGCTCCATAAATTCCCAAATACTTCAAAAGTTTAACTGCCTGTGTCTGGGACAAACAATTTTTAGCTGATAGAGAATGCTCTCAGTGGTGATTATCCTCTTTTAGCTAGACCCTTCACTGGGAGAAGCATACTGAGTTGTGGCACTTTGCTCTTTGTGTACAGCAAGATAGTCACACCTGCTAGACCCCTTGAGTGAGGAAAAACTGGGGACTGGATTACATTCAGCACATCACAGGCACCCATGGAAGTCAGTGTTGTATGGAGTAGTGGGTGCCCTATGGGAAAGAGGATTTTGCTAAGCAACTGCATTCCAAGCCAGGTCTTGTAACAATGCAGAACCATCAGGAAGCTTTAGGGTGCAGTGGATGTCATGGTTTGTATTGCTGGATATCTCAAGCTCAATAAGATGGCATGAGAGAGAAACATTGCTGGAGATCCTGAGTTCCCAGTTGTATTCAAGAAAATGCAGAACATGTTTTATACAAATTTAATAGGGGATGTGTATTTTGAGGACTGTCATTTCACTTGGCACTGCTGGAAACACTTCTCATATTTTCCAGTCTACCTTTTGTCTCATCTTATGCTTAGATTATACACTGCTTGGGGAGGAGGCAACCTCATTGTCTTGTTTGTTCTGTACCAAGTACAAATGATCTCAACCTATTACTTTTTCCACACATCAATTTGTAAGAGTAAATAGTAATTCTTGCATGTGTCCCTGAAGCTCAGCAAAACAAGGAGTGATCTTAAAAGCACACAGCAGTGCTTTGTGGTGCTTTGAAACAAGCAGTGGCGAACACTTTCAACAGCTGTCAGTTGAACCTGCTTGCCTTTAAGCTAAGAGAAAGTCAGCATCATCTTCTTTCTGCCTTTTCCACTATTCACAATGGAAGCTGCTTTTAAAAGTGTTTTCAGAGCCTCTTCCATTTGCTCAGAGTATTTTATCTTCTAGAACATAAATTCATTATATATTGAAGGTAATTGCTGGTGACAAGGTTAATATGAAAGCATAATCCACAGGTTATTTCATAATAAAGTCATAGGAATTATGTCAAAGGTTTTACTCAAAAATAAAAATGTATTTTTGGTTCTCACATGCTTTTAGAAAAATATATTGTGTTTGTGTGCTACAGAAAAAAATGACATTCTCACTACACACTGGATGAAGTGCCATCAGACCTGTGAAAAGAACCTTAATTCTGTCATTAAAGTGCTAGACTTGCTGGATTCAAATCCACACTGAGAGATAAAACTGTGTATATGCATGTTTATTTGGGCTTGTCATAACCAAACCTAATCTGAATCAGTCTGGTATTCCTGTTGGGTGAGGAGAACTGAAGAAATGAGTGCCATCTGTAACCCCATCTCTGATTTTGTCATCAAACTGCTGCATGACCTTGGGTGAGTCACCTCAGTTTTGTGTTAATCTCCATGTTTGTAACAAGAGGTTGGTGTTTCTCAGAAGTCTGTGCAAAGGGCTGTGATGAATAGCACACTTAGAACTAAATCAGTGTTATTGCTGTTTGCATTTGAAGCTCTCACCTCTTACAGACTCTATTACATAGCAATGGAGTTTGGAGTAGCTTGTAATTAGGAATTATAAAGAATATCTAGCAGATAATTTTACTTCTCTCTACCAGCAGGACAGATTTTATATCCTTCCTCTTTTTTGATGGATGCCAAGATTGCTCTTCAATACTCAGTATTTGTGAAGATAATTTCCAGGGGTTTTGGTTGTTTACTGTTATACTTTCGGTGATACTGAAGTTTTTTGCTACTGCTTTAGTAGACCTTTCAATGTTACCAGTAAGCCTATCTATAAGAATGTTTTATTCTAATTGCACATTCATTCCTATATATCACGGCTTACACTTTTATTAGGTCATCATTGGAGTGCATACGATTGCTTTTCTTCCTGTATATCAGGATGCTTACCCTGCTCCAGGTTTTGTTTTCCACAGATAACTCTGCAGTGCTTTGTTATAAATCTTTTCTAATTTATCTGCTTAGATGTAATACATGCAGTTCTCCAGGAGAGATCTTATCAGTAAAGTGCATAGAAAGTTTAAATGCTGTTTTTAATAAGATCTAACCTCTAATCTTATAATATTTATAGTGGGCTAAATTACACCTAACTGCTAGCACTTTGGTAAACAGAAATCAAGGGTGTATTCTTTGGGCATTATTTTGGACATTCTTTTGAACAATCCCAGTAGAGGGAGCTGGGATTGTTCAGTCTGGAGAAGAGAAGGCTCTGGGGAGACCTTAGAGCACCTGCCAGTGCCTGAAGGAAGCTTCTAAAAAGCCTGGAGAGGGGCTGTTCCCAAAGGCCTGCAGGGAAAGGCCAAGGGGCAGTGGTTTGAAATGAGCAAGGAGTGGATGGAGATGAGAACTAAGGCAGAAGTTGTTTCCCAGCAGAGTGGTGGCCACTG